>VZZY01009094.1:21456-107312 GCA_013400335.1 Eurystomus gularis | reverse complement strand
TGATGAAATGATAATAAAAAAGAAGTTTCTTCCATTCGTTCTCTAGTCTGAAGTCCTTCCAGTTGCCCTAGGATTATTTACATCCCACTCTGACTCCAGTTCCACGGGTGAAGCGTGCTCTCATCAGCAACATATTCTCTTTTAATATATATATTTTTTTAATTCCAATGCTGGCAGCTTGGACTGGTTGGTTCTAACATAAAATACCTCTGTGCTGGATGTTAGCTTTCAGACAAAGCAATCTAAAAAGTCAACTACCTGACACTTCCACCATCACCAGCATGATGTGTCACAGAACTTGCAACGCTACAGCCACAGAAATGTTCCCACCAATCCACTAATGTGTTTTTCTGAGGTCATCTGAGGATGACCTAAATTCAGGCTCCATGTGGCTGCTTGAAATTTTGTTGTTTCAGTAAAAACTGACATGCTGCTTCATTCCCAATTACATGGAGACTTCTTTACTTGGACCTTTTCTATCACATCTTGGATTTCAACTCTTCAATTCACTTAATTACCATTAGATCAAAGAAATACTTGGTTACTACCACTTGAATATGGATTTGAACAAGGTACCTAGCACTAAAACAGCCTGTACTCTATTTTTAATACCCCAAGCCCATTCAGCTTCCAGCTCCGAGGAAGTATTTTCACTCCTAATAGGAGTAGCAAAATAAATGCTATCAAGGCTAATAAAAAGGGGAACCATTTCCAAAACAAATTGTAAAAATTTTGACTAGCTCTGTAAACCACTGCAATATTTTATCCTTTATTTCATTGCTAAAGAACATTACAGATGAGGTAGCTCCTATGGCCTCACTCTCATATATCTTAAGTGTTCCTGTAAAATACACTTACAGTGTATTACGTTTGGGTGCATGACACAAAATGATCACTTATTTTCCAGAAGATAACATCCCTTGAACTGAAGAACACATAACAAAGCTTGTTCTATAAATTCCCATTAATTGTTTGATTTCATTCCAAAACACTGAAGACCTTTTGATTCCCTCTTAAATTACCTAGGCTGTTAAAGCTTTTTCCAGCTTTTCAGAAAAATTTACAGTATTTAAAAAATCAGGCAGAGCTCTGCGCAATGTATTGACTGTAATTTCCCTCTTCATCCACTTCTAGCAAACAAGACTGTAAAAATATTTTTATAGAGAATAAAAAGGTCATTTATAGCACTGTCAGAGATGTTTGTTTTGAGTTTTTGTATTTTACTGGCAACCACTACTCACTTCAAGTCTTGCACTGGACATTTCATGAAGAAAAAGTGACATAAGAATAAGAAAATACAAGTGACAATTTTGCCTGTATTTAACATCCCATCAATGCCCATCCCATCAATTCCCTCAGAGTAAGCTCTGACAAGCATCCTTGTTAGGTGTGGATCTGAATATAAAAAAAGGTCTCACGTCATTTTGTTCTCCTTTTCTGTTGTTAAATGCTCAGAAATCTGAGGTGTAAGAGAAACCTTTGAGGTCAGCTGCCCTGTTTTTCTCACCAGGCTCATTCCTAATGTCTGGCTTTATTTTACTCAGTGCAATAATAGAGTAACTCAAGAAGAGGAGCTTCTACTATTTCAGGTACTACCTTCCAAGCTAATAGTTCTCCCTAACAGGACATTGATCCTAATATTTGGCCTAATATTTCTTTTCCTTGATGATAATCTCATCATTCCATGTTTTTGTGTCACAGCAAGCCCTGCCCATTCTCCTCTGGTGAATTCCTTAAATATTGCTGAGCAGGGTACACATGGGCCCTCGGTATCTGTCGCCTGATCAACTGATGTAAACCCAAGTCAAGAGAAAGACAGGAAAGGAAAAAGAATATTTTCAGTAATCCTTAGCTCCAACTTCTTCCTTTCTTGGTTTCTGAAGAGTTGTAGGCTGATACGGAGTCAGTTGAACTCAGCAGAAAAACTCCACCGAGTTAAAGAAAAAACCGAAAAGGCCAATCCAGTTTCATGAGGCTCTAAGCACAGCCTTCCACTGAGGAAACTGTGGCCCATGGAGAGCCCAGGCAGGAGCAGGCTGTCCCTGAAGGACTGGAGCCTGGGGAAGGGCTGGTGCTGGGGCAGGGAGAGGTGTGAGGCGGGAGGAGTGGCCAAGAGGGACTGAGATGGACTGACCACAACCCCCGGCCCCATCTCTGGTGCCCCTCAGGGAGAGAAGAGTTGGGAGTGTGGGAGCAATACATGCACGTAGGAGGATTTTTTTTGTTTTTAATTAGGATAACTATTGCCATCCCTTCATCTAAAGGGCTTACAAATTAATTTAAGATTTATGAGGCACCTTAAACTTCATTTAGAGAGCAGAGAGAGGAACACATGCAGCTGCACTAAAAGAAGCAAGCAACTCTTGGACTCTTCAGTTGAAGTCCTCTCCTGCACCTAGTGCTACCAGAGCAGGGATATCCGGACTAGCTGGAGTGACTCACCAAGCAGATGCTGCTGCAGTTGCCGTAGTCTCTTTCTATCATTCTTACACTGAACTTTAGCTCCACTCTAACCAAGGGCTGAGTCTGTACTCCTTGACAAACATCTATCATAGTTAATGGCTTCCTATCAACGTGGCAAGTTATTCCCATAAGCATCAACATGTTCTGTACTCTAAAACATTCTGATGGTTAATCTGAGATAAGGTTATCAGGTTGGTCACTGGCAAGTCTTTCTGAGAAAGAAGAAGTCATTCTGGGATGATGATTTTGCACTAGGATCTGCTTTGTTCAGGACCTTTCAGTCCTGCATGAAGTAGAATTCAAATCCAAGGAATTATGTTTACATACAAGCAGAGAATTTTTATGCATTACTCTTTAGCAAGAGAGAAACACGTGATGGTTCCCTTTCTCTGCCTCAACCATCTTGAAGATTGACAGGGGAACACAACAGATGTGAACAGAATTTTTTGTTAGGAACATACAACAAGGGCTCTGTAATTTGCACTGTCCTTTGAAATGTGTGGCACTGCTTTTAATCCCTTGAAGTCCACTACAGGCAGGTTGAGAAGAGGAACACATTGAAGATCACCTAACCAATTACCTGTACCTTGTGGAATTACGGAAGAGATGAATATGACACTGCATATTTATGTCATGGTATCAAGGTTGATACTCTCAGGATGTGCCAGAATACAACTCTATGACTGAGTGAACATGAAAGTCTCCTCAGATGAAAGTTGTCCTCATTATAAGGAAGAAAAAAGACAAAGGGAGTAGTGCTGGTATCGATGGAAATGATGTCTGCTAATGATGGGAAAGCTGGAAATGCAAATTGAGAAGCTGTCAAGCCACGTGCAGTACAACTCAGTAACCTCATTGCCATCGTATTACAAAAGGGAAAAGAGCACCTGCAGGTATCATGTTATGAGCAGACTATTATTAGCATTACATAAAGAAACCACATTTTTGCTAATGATGCCATCTGCAAATGAGTTCATGCCCTTCCCTGTTTAAGCTTTCAGATACAGCTCAAACATACCTACAAAAAGCAGTAATTGTAATCTGGTGTAAAAAAACCCAAACCACACACAAACCCCAAAACAAACTGTAGCAATCCAGATGGATAGTACAATTTTGTGTGCGCCATTGGTCTCATTTAGCTCTGCTACATGCACTCTGATAAGTCATCATTATTTTCAGATGAAAATAATTAAAAGATAAAAATCAGTATTATTTTCAATTCACTACTAGTTGCATGGTCCTCAGTTGAAGCTCACTGTTCTTACAGAAATACGACCCCATGCTCAAGCAAGACAAGAAAAGATAGGCTTGTGGTCTTCATGGCATAAGACTGGTTGGTAGTTCTCCTACCTCTATAAAAGATTAGGTGTGACTCTGGAAAAAAGTTCTACCAAGGTGGTCAATCTCAAGTATTCAGTGTGCTTTTATCCCAAAAGTTTGATTTTCAGAAGGGCCCAGTCTTAAAACTGCCTCGTTGGGTGAGTTCTCACAACTCCAGTGACTTTACTGAAGCTTCAACAACCTGGAGCAGCTAATGATAGGCCTCCTCCGTAGGCAGGCACAAAGAGTCCAGGCCAAAAATCAAGTCCTGAGCCTGCAGCTGAACAGCCCCAAAAGGTTCCCTCGCATGCCAAACCCTGTGCCCACTTGGATCTTAAAACAGTTATTTGAACACCTGAATATCTTGAATATCTTGCAGTATTATTCCTGCTACTTACTTCCTTTCACTACTTGCTCATTCTTGAGATGCTGGCATTTTTTTGTGTGTTTTGTTGGGTTTTTGTTTCGTTTTGTTTTGCTTTGAAGTTTGTAAAGCCCACGTCTGTGTCATAAGCAAATTTACTGGAATGTGAAAGCATTTTTCTTTTCCTTTGTTAAGACCTAATGGATTAAGTGCCATATTCTGTATGGCAGCGCTGGGATGCTGTGTGGGTAGAACTTTAGAAGAAATTTATTACGAAATTTTGAAAATCTCAGACTTGCAGCAATGTCACTTCTGTAATCTTGTTTGAAAACATGCCATTAAAAGCATTCACTGCAAGGATATAGAGTCAAGGAGTGTAATTCCTTTATCATAGTAGGAACAACTGGTCTAACATTATCATCTCGTCTCTAGCTGTGATTTCATAAGCCAAAATTTGAGGTGAAACAGCAAAGTGGAAGTTATCAGCTCCTTTCTCCTTCCATCCTATGGATTTTGCAGATAGGTGATAGAGATCCACTAAAGAGCTTCTATTAGTGCAGCTTCATGTAAGTTAGGATGCTATGACAGCTCATTAAAATCACTAGTATCAAGAAACAGTGCTGGGATCAAAAAGAACCACAAGCAGCCACAGAAACCAAACCACAACAGAAAGGCCGGGAGATCCCATCTTCTTCTCTATTCAGAAAAAAAGAAATTACCCTCTGTGGATATGATAACTTAGGTATGTAAAGAATTTTGGAACCTCCATTTCCCATACCCTCTCCTGTGCCTTTTGCCCCATGAGGTCCAAATTTTCTCCTTTGTGTACAGATGCTTACACCCTTCTGTAACACGAGGTCCTTCCAGGACTAGTGTGCCTAGTTCATTTCTGTAAGACCTTTCAAAGAACTCAGCTTCAAGCATCATTACCTTACCTTCCATTAAATAAGACCCTGCTGCCAGTAAAATTATTTGCAGCTTCCTTTTTCCATTTCAAAAAATCTGTGCACGATCCCAAGCCCCCTCTCCCCCTCCGTGCTCAACGCATTCCCAGAAACATTTGATGTGTTCTTTGCTGTGCAGATCAGCCAGCTCATCAGGTACTCGATTTATGCATGCATACGCTTTTAACAGTAATATTTGCCAAGTGTTAGCCTAAAGCCAGGACATTCCTCAGGTGTCAAAGAAAGAGGAAAAAACAGAAGATCATATAGTGTAGTAAACGCTAATGAAAATTACTAGTGTGTGGGAAGAATGTGTAATCTTCAGAAACAGGAGCTACTTGACTAACTTAAAACTGTAAGTGCTGTGTCCCCTGAGCTGAAAAGGTCACTTAACCCTCAGAAAAAGATTAATTGGGTAAAAGAACTTGAATCTACACTGCAAACAATCTGTGCTGATTAGGCGATAACAGAAGCAGAGCTTACCAAGCAAAAGACTGAATTCTTACCTGTTTGGTAGTTCCATTTCCAGACAAAAGACAACTGGAACAGACATGGATTCTCGGAACACATGCCTGGTATAAACAAAGCTCTCTTTGTTTTCTTTATGCTTCTGAAAAAATGGCAATCTTTGGACATTCACTTTGTAAAGTACAATGGCTTACACTAAAGAGGCAGTACTTATCTCCTCGTTGCATGAAAGATGTTCCATATTCTCGAAAGAAGAAAATGTATTAATTATGGAGGCAAAAAATCGATGCGCAGTTATCAGCACAGCTGGAAGTCCTTCCTCACTTACACCTCCTATGTTTCCCACCATTGCATTTCCGAGCACAGCTGGAAAAAAACCAGGAACTTAAGAGAAGACCTGAACTGAAAAGTATTTTTTAAAATAATAATAATAAAAAGCATACAGAAAATCCACAAAAATGTTCATGCTTTAGTGTAGGAAAATGTGACATAACTTGTTAATTCTAAATAAAGCCTTAACTTACAGTAGGTATGCATGGCCATGATATTCTGGACTCAAAAAACCAGAACCAAACCCCTTCCTCCAAACACAGACACACCTCTCATAGATATGAGCACGGAGTCGACCTGGAAGTAATTTACTTCAGAATTCTTGAGTGATGCACAGCAAAATACTCTTCTGTTTTTCCTCCACAGCCAGACAATAATACAACACATTGCGGAACTGATTCAGAAAGCTTTTACGTTAAGAACCACATGCTCTTCCAAACGTGGTTTTAACAGCAAGTGGGGTGTGAACATTTCAATAAACTCTAAGAAAACTTTTTGAGATCATAGAAAGCATAGTTCTTGCAAACGACACCAAATTTTAATCAGTAATTACAAAACCAAAGTTTCTTATGCAGATCAATCAGGTTGGGACGTTTGGTGCATCGGTTTCTATCATGTTGTATATGTTACTAATCATTTCATGGGTCATTCTAGTCAAGTTTACTGGACGTACGAGAAGTCGACACTGACATTTCTGGCCAGCTCCAGCCCGTTAACCCAAATGGCAAAAAAGTCTCCATCCTACAAATGTAACATCCCTGGGGGTCCCTGTGCACTTTCAAGATTAAACCAGAGGAAACACAGCTAACACCAAAGTCGAACAATTTTCAGTTCTTTTCCATTAACAAATTTAAATTCCCTCCCACCACAGTTAAGGGAGAAGCTGACACTAAACGTTTGCACTCTGATTTTGTACAGCATTAATAGAACCCAGCAGACTCAGAAGAGGCAGACAACATTACATTGACTTAGCCAAAAGCTTTTTTCCACTTTTCTACCCAGAACGCCCATAATTAAGTTCAATCACATAGAAAGGTCTGCCCAGACTTCATTATGCTACTTTCTTGATTAGAAACTACTAACTGGAGGAATAATTTGTCAGAGTCAATGCACAACAGCATTTTTTACTTAGGTGTGAAAGGGAAGCCAACACGTAAGAAATCAGCGAATTAGAAGAAAACATGATATTTTTGTTATTAATTAATAACTTTTATAGCTAAAATTTAAAAATATTAAATCAGAAACAATTCAAGAAGAAAAATCTGGAACTATATACATGCATAATTAAGAATATCTAGATTCTTGTCAATATTTAAAGTTTTTTGTACAAGTTCTTTCACACAATCATATTTACAAGCGTGTCTGTCTAAAACATATGAACATACATCTTTTATAGCATTTACAAATCATTTGAATACATTTTTTTTCTTAAAAACAAAAGAATATTTCATTGATTTGTCAGATTTGGTTTTATCATAGGGTACTGGACAGGTATTTATCCTGTGGGATGGAAAGAGTTATCATTATTCAGTTATCTAAATAACAGTCATCCTGCTGGTACCCAGAATTATCATATATGGCTTTAAATACCTCCTGAACTCAAAGGATCATCTCACAAGTACAAACTACAGTCCATCTGTGGTTTGCTTCTAATTAAAGTCTTGAGCCTTTGTTTGGGTTAGATCCACAACTCGGCAAACACATTCTAAGCATGTATTCAGAAACTTCTAACTGAAAGGAAAAAAACCAACTCTGCTTCCAGTAAAGTCAAGCACATATTAAATATGTATAAAATGGGATGTATGGGCATTTCTAGACATTCTAGCTACCTTTACAGATGTTTTATTATTGTGGCATAACACGGTTTTGAACAGACGATATTTATGGGGATTTACAGGAACCAAGTGAGAGATCTTCTAAGAAGGGGAAGAATACTTTTTCCTCAAAATATGAACATTTTTAGATTAAAAAAATAGTCTGAGGAGGTTTTGTGCATAAGATCTCTAAGTTACTGATACAATCCAACCAGTCAGATCACTACCTAGTAACAAGGTCTTCCTTTGCAAAATAACTAAAAATTTGCCAGCTTGCTTGCTTTTGGCTAGGAAGAAAACCCCAAACTTTTGGCTTTGGCAAATCAAGCAGCCATCTTCACTGAACAATGTTCTCTAGAGCTCCTGCACGGATTGTTCCACAGTCTGTTCCTCCACAGGCTGCACAGCTTCCTGAACGTAAACTATGAATTCTGAAGCCTCTCCACCCTGGGTATAGACAGTCACTGTCTCAATTCCCTCCACCTCATCGGACGAGACTACCAGGTGATGCTCTTCAGACAGCTCCACTGAAGCCTGCTGCAGCGTCTCCTGAATCATCAAAGTGTGGTTGGCTGATTGCTCCTCTTCTTTTACCTAAGGAGAAATCGAAGAGGTTACAGAAATTTCACCTTTCCAGTAAGTACCTAGTAGTGTGATGATTAATGGAAATGCAGCACAGGAATTAGAAATCAGATAGTTTTGAAAGAAAATGTCAGTTTTACAGAAAACCTGTTGTGAGCACTTTTGATTAATAAGCATATAGCTAGATGGAATACTGAAAGCAGGAACACAGCATCTCAGTTATATGCACAGAGAGCTGCAAAGTGCCAGGAACATGGGCCTTTGGAGACAGCTTTAATGTCCCAGCAGACATTCATTCAAAACCGCACTTATTTGAATAAATCTGAAGTCAAACAATTCCTCTAGTAGCACTGAGATGAGAATCCATTGAAAACCACATGAAAAAACATCTACCGTACGTAATTCTTTCTTATGCTTTTTCTTTTACTTTTACTTCCCAGCCAGCTGCGTGATCATAGAAGTAAAACCGTCAATGTAAACCTTAATGGACTTTTATTAGAAAACTGTGAAATGTAAATATTACTGAAATAGAACCCTAAGACCTACTGAATGTGAGGCAGCAATGTTTACTGAACATTTTGCTTCTCGTCAAAAACAAAAAAACCTCACAACCTGATACTGAATTTCAAAGACTTCAAACAGCTGTTAATTATTAAAATACAGTTCTTCCTACAATTCAAGAACAAATCTTAATTATTTACGAGATCCATGTAATATTCCTGTGTAAGGTACGCCAGGCCAGTAAAAATACATCAGAAAACTGTAAGTCATGTGAAGGAAATGCATCAATTTAAGTGTTAAGTGCTAAAAAAACCCATACTTTTGAGGAGAGAATGGAATAACAATTTTTTAGTATTCAAGATATATGCAGAGGCATTTGTTAGATGTTTCCAGGACAATACCACTCCCTGTGTTCATTGAAGAGAGCTGTTTTACTTGCTGGATCATAAATGCCAACCCACCTGCAAATGCAACATGCAGTTAATCAAAACCTTTTCACAAACTAGGTTGTTTTTATTAAGGTTTATTTCTCTTTCATTTAGGCTTAGCAAATGTTTTATGAAGTAAGCTTCCAGAGATAAATCATGTTTATTTCTCACTGTAAGAAAGTAGCTGATTGAATTTGCAGGAGGTCACATTCTCTACAACAAATACTTTTTTTCATATCATCAAATGCATCTATAAATTGTCCACTTACATGAACAACAGGGAACGAAGACAGAATTGCTGGCCCACCTACATTTCATGATGGAAAGAAAAACTTCACGCTACTTTCAATAACCACACAAAGTGTAATAAGAAAAGAACAAAGGATTGACAGATACCAGTTTACGGGATCTCGGTGTGCCCTTGTATCTCAGAGCAGTACGTGGTGTGCTTTTAGCAGCACTGACCTCACAAGTGATTTTATAAAGAATAGGTCAAACATGGTAGATTCCACAAAGTGTGGAATCTAAATTATGTGAATTAGAAAGGGGCTATTTGTTTTTTGAAATTAGAAGCTGATTTGAAAGTCCTCCAACCCTCATTTATATGGCATTGTTTTGTAAACAGTAGTATTAGAACAATCAAGTTCAAGCAAATATAATTAAGATTAGTACTGTTGCTTAAGAGGGACGTGGAATAGGAGGGAAGAACTCCAGCAAAGATTCCAAGCAAGTGTTTGACCTTAGAAACCAGCAGGAGAAAATGAAGTTCTATATGTTGGTTTTCCTGATGCCTTTTTCTAATTTCTTTCTTTTTTTTCCCTTAAGAAACCATTTCCATTGTTGCACACTGACTTTTATTTTAACTTTTTTATTCTGTGTTTAAAATATCTGTCAGACAAAGAAGATTTCAGAGACGCACAAGCCCCTTAGGACTTCATATCACTTTGAACTTTCACTCAATTCATCAGGCTACACAAAGCTTCTTCTTGAACCATAACAAGTATGTTCAGGTGTTAAATTATTCGGAGGTCCCAGAGTCATCATGCCTGTAATATACTGATGAAATATATGTGGATTTTATCTGGTGAAAGATTTAACATCAAACCTGGATTTTGCCATTGTCACTGACCTTAATGCAAGGGCACAATCGTACCTGCTGCTGCTGACTCTGGCTTAGTGGCACACAGACTAGAGGGCCAAGAACTAGAGGAATGGGCTGAAGTCCTTTCCACGTTCTGTTTCTGAGCATATCTGAACATTTTAATTGAAAGTTACTTTAAAGAGCTCTTGCTAAAGTTCAAGTTCAACATCCTACAAAAGTGGGTGATGCTGGATGCTTGTCTTGACACAATGAAATGTGCAACCACCCTCAGAAGAAAAGAATTTATGTTGTCACAAAATATAGGTATGACCAAAGTACCCTTGGAAACTTGAGCCTCTCTTTGAAAAGCAAGGAGTTAGATCATGAAAAGAAACATAGTTGTTAAATTACCTCTCTTGTTCCTCCCCACACCCACAGCCCACCCTCCCTTTTTTTTTTAATTACTAAAGAAACCCTAAATCCTACTGAAAGAAATAGGAATGCTGTGAATTCATACACAGGACTCCCATTTCACAGCTGTCCTCTCCTCTTTCCTGTGGCTCTGACCTTAATTGTCAGCTTCTGTATGAAAGGAAAGCACACACACAAGATCTACTAAAAAAGATCATAATAGGCAGACAAAAGTCTAATCACTAGTGAATTCAGATAGGAAACTGCAGTTAAAAATGTTAGACAATTAAAATCTCACAGCTTGTTATGAATCAGCTCACAATTACAGCCCTTGCTGCTAGAGCTCCTCAAACAAATATACAGCTAGAGTTGTCTAAAATTTGGCCCTTTAATTATAAACTAGCGTCTCCTGTGCTAGTGCACAACACATTATCCTCTGACAACATGTCTCAGGCCAGAAAAATTACACCACATTTGCTAAGAGCTGCAAGAATGCACAACACAGTCTGAGAAGGATCTTGTACAGTCTCACTTTAGTTGCTTTAAATCAAAAGCCATAAATAATTGTAAATATAGATTTGTTAGTGCACATAAATAACAAAGAAAGGAAAATAAATAAAGCCCAGTTGACATGAAAATGAAATGAAACCAGAATCTCATTCAATTCAATAGCAGCAATCTAATACTTATTCAGTTTTATATGCTTTTGAAATGAAAATGGCCAATAAAGATAGTTAATTTAACCTCCCTACCTGACCTTATCGATGTGCCTTTATTGCCCTTGTCCTGCAGGGTAAAGAAGACTAATGCCCTTATTTCTGGTGTTTCTAACTTCCCCTATCTTTTTTTGGACAGCTATTTGTAATCCTTTTAGTTTGACAAATCGCCACATTCTTTTGGATATTTACATTTCAAATCAGCTCTATGTTTTTACATGCTTCTGCTTCGTTCCTATTAGATTGTTCCACGGGGAATAATCTCAAAACGTTAATTTACATCCCTCAAATTGATGAAACAGTGGGACGGGTGCCATCAGAATGAATGAAGTCACTACACTCAATTCTTTTATTGGCTTCTGAAATCTTTTGAAGAGTAGCATCCAAGGCCTCTTTTCTGTTTGAGAGCCAGCTGAAAAGCATCTGGCTGCTTATCCTTTGCTAGAGAATGACAGCGAGAAGCTGAAGCCACACACAGCTGGCATATTAAATAAA
The DNA here is from genome assembly GCA_013400335.1 of Eurystomus gularis. Classification (NCBI taxonomy): domain Eukaryota; kingdom Metazoa; phylum Chordata; class Aves; order Coraciiformes; family Coraciidae; genus Eurystomus; species Eurystomus gularis. Next base: position 95,395 of record VZZY01009094.1, on the reverse strand, counting down.
CTCAGTAACTGCATAAATATTCTTTACTAGCTAAATGTGTCTCTCACAAAAGCCAATGGGACTATCACCCCTATGTCTTCATAAGAAGTTTAACATTTCTAAATTATAAATATTCTTAATTTAAATATCCAAGGACCATCCAAATACATATAAGTGACATTAAAAATGGGTATCTCTTAGAGGAATCTCTTCCTCTCAAAACAACCAAGTCTTTTTTAATTTGAGAGATATTAATTCAGGCCATTAAGGAAAATATACTACTTCCCTTCCCTGAAAAGGAATAAAAAAACCTATTTGCAGTAAGATGCTGTCAAGGGTTAGGGCTGGGCTGGCCACTAGACAAATAACAGGTTGCTCTCTATTAACCTCTCTCCCTTCCCAGAAGGGGAAGAGAAAGGGAATAAGGGAGAGAGACTTATGGATTGGAAAAAAAAACTAAAACAGCTTTAATGAAACAATAATAATACAATGAAATGTATGCAAAACCAATATTGAACCCCAATATTGAATACTGGGTTTGCCTCGCCTCCCCTAAGGCAACTACAGAACCATCAACACTGATGCTGTGGAGATGCACCTGGCAAGTCCCAGACTGAATTTAGCAGCAGACGGGAACCCAATTCAGGAGCTGGATTCTGGAACTAGATTCAGGAACATCAGGATTGGGATTGAAGGCAGAACAGACAATGTCCTTCTTGGATGCTGGCCATTGAAAAAGGGAGTTTGACCCTTGTGATCCCTCAAGCTTTATACTGAATATGATCACCCATGGAATGGAATATCTCACTGGGCAGTTTAGGGTCACCTGTCACGTCTGCTCCTCCCCGCAGGTGCAGCCTCTTGCTTTACAGCACCCCACCATGGCACACAAGATTTAGCAGTGACCTTGGCCTGCAGAGGAGCAAGAATAAGCAAGGGCCTTTCTGCACACACCAATCCTTGGTAGTAACTCTAAACATCAAGTGCTATCACCACTAGAAGCAGAAAATGTCTGCAAAAATCTGCCATTAACTTCAGAAAGTGCAGTTACTTAGATGAGACTGAGCTGAAAAGTAAAATCACTGAATAGAAGTAGTTCTGTCCTAGCTAAAACCAGGACAGATGCTAAAGCTGCTTTCATATTCCAGAGCTCATTCTTGGAAATAATGAGTATCTTCAATTTTCTTTGAAGTCAGCGGGAGCTGCAGGTCCATAGTGTTTAAAATAGTCTTGCTGGGCTTGACCCAAAATCCTCCACAGAATCTCCCTTGATTTCAGGCTTAATGCTTCCTTTCAGTATACCATGAAGAAGAAAAGTTAATCACAGAGATCTTGCAGCATTTCCAAACATTACACAAGGTTACAGCTGCTCCAGTTTATAACATAAGACACCACAGTAAGAAAATATACAACATGCCTACATAAAGGATGAAAAGGAAAAGTGAATTTAAGCATTCTGTATCACAGAGAGCACCTGGATATGTGATGTGCCACCTTATGCTGGTGTCTACAGGACTGTCTCTAGCATTTTGTTCAGTGCCTTTTGAATGACTGGAACTCTCTCTCGGTTCGAGTTTATATACAGATATATTGTGTCTAAAACAGAAAACACTGTAATCTGATCATATGAACCTCTATAATGAGGTACACGCAAAGACAATCTGGCGCACAGTAGTTTCAGAATAGTGAGACTTAGAATCATAGAATCATTCAGGTTGGAAAAGACCTCTAGGATCATCTAGTCCAACCTTCTTTGAACATCTCCCTAACCCCTTTCATTAGTTACCCAGGAGAAGAGACCAGCACTTGAATGTGAAAGACTTGTTTTGTGAAAATAAAAAATGCAAGGTGGCAAACAAATCTTCACATTGTTTCAGGTGATGTGGATTTTAAAAAATTTCTAGGAATTGGCTGGTTGAATATATCCTAAGAGCCTGTGACTGGCATCTTCACTCACCTGGCAAAACCTGTATCACCAGATTTCCTTCTGAAGAAGTATGGCAACACTGCCATAATTCCAATAGCTCTAAGAGGACAGTCATCTTAGAAACATAGAATCATTCAGGTTGGAAAAGACCTCTAGGATCATCTAGTCCAACCTTCTCTGAAATTTTCTCTAGCCCCTAGACCATGTCTTGAAGCACCACATCTACACATCTTTTGAACACCTCCAGGGATGGCGACTCCACCACCTCCCCGGGCAGTCTGTTCCAATGGCTAATCACTCTTTCAGTAAAGAACTTCTTCCTCATATCCAATGTAAACCTCCCCTGGCACAACTTGAGGCCATTACCTCTTGTCCTGTCATTAGTCACTTGTGAAGAGACCAGCACCAGCCTCACTACAACCTCCTTTTAGGTAGTTATAAATGATATTGATCTTGATAAGAGATCTTATCTATACATTACTCAGATGACAAGAAACCTACAGAGGCTGAGAAAACAGGACCATCTGCCCCAGTTACAATTTCCTTTGCCAGTACCATCACATTAAGCATGAAATTGCTCCATGTCCTAAAGCAATTGTAAACTTAACAATCAACCCATATATAACTCCATGTATTGGCAAATTTTCTAGATGACCATCAGCAACCAGCATCATGTAGGTGCAAATCAGAGCCAGACTGAAACACATGGTGTGTTGCTGAAGAACACTGTGCAGTAGCCTTTGACATGACCGCCATGCTAATATTATTAGATATTTATTTTTGAAGGTGTGTCACACTACAAAATTCTGTTGTGCGATCAGCTTCAAGCTGATGTGTAATCTTTGCTGAGCATTGCTACTGCTGTCACTTGGAAGAAAGAGACTGTTATCATGGCAGGATTTTATTGGAGCCTGAAGAGATCACAGAATGAAAGGATGAAGGGAACTAAAATAAAGGGTAAAATGCATGGAAATCCAGTGTTTTCTTAAGCTTGATAAAGATCTGCTTAACTAGCAAAACAGTTGAGACGCTCATTCTTCAGAGCAAACTATGGAGAAGTCTAGGTTGAAAATAGGTTACTATGCTTTTCAGGGACAGAGTTAACCCTACGGTCCAAGCTACAGAAGTAGTAAGAACATGAATCCTGGCTCTCATTTCTGAATGGGGCAGTGGAATTGAGTGCTCCCTCAGCAAGTGTGACACCAAGTCACCATGACACCAAGTTGTGTGGTGCAATCAACAAGCTGTAGGGAAGGGATGCCATCCAGAGGGACTTTGACAGGCTGGAGAGGTGGGCCCATGCCAACCTCAGGAAGTTCAACAAGCCCAAGTGCAAGGTCCTGCACCTGGGTCGGGGCAATCCCAAGCGCAAATACAGTTTGAACAAGGAGTGGATTGAGAGCAGCCCGAAGGAGAAAGACTTGGGGGTGATGGTTGATGAAAAGCTCAACATGAGCCAGCAATGTGCCAGTGCAGCCCAGAAAGCCAACCATGTCCTGGGCTGGACCACAAGAATTGTGACCAGCAGGTTGAGGGAGTGATTCTCTCCCTCTACTCAGCTCTTATGAGACCCCACCTGGAGTACTGAGTCCACCTCTGGAGCCTCCAGTACAGAGGGACACAGACCCTTTGGAGTGGGTGCAGAGGAGGGCCACAAAGATGGATCAGTGAGATGGAACACCTCTCCCACAAGGACAGGCTGAGAGAGTTGAGCTTGTTCAGCCTGGAGAAGACTCCAGGGAGACCTTCTTGCAGCCTTCCAGTACCTGAAGGGGGCCTACAAGAAAGCTGGAGAGGGACTTTTTGCAAGGGCTTGTAGTTATAGGAGGAAGGGTAATGGTTTTAAACTGGAGAAGGAGAGATTTAGATTAGATGTAAGGAAGAAATTTTTCACTCTGAGAGTGGCGAGACATTGGAACAGGTTGCCCAGAAAGGTTGTAGATGCTCCATCACTGGATGTGTTCAAGACTAGGTTGGATGAGGCCTTGAGCAACCCAGTCTAATGGGAGATGCCCCTGTCTGTAGCAAGGGGGTTGGAACTAGATGATGTTTAAGGTTTCTTGCCATCCAAACCATTCTATGATTCTCTAAAAAGAGAAAGAATTCAGCCGATTACTGCTCTTTGTTTTTAATATTAGTGTAGTGCTTTGGACCAGGACCTGGAGTGTATCACGTATGCTACATGCAAAAAGCATTTCATGCCCCAAAAGCTTTATAATTTCAATATAAAACAAGAGACAGTAAGCAGACACAGAAAAAGGGAGGTGGGGGAGTACAACATCAATGAGACAGTGGTGGTTTTGCGTGACAGGCATTAGTATCAATATACCAATAACCTAACCACGGATAATTACCGTCATCATATTTTTGAAGAGTAATTGAGAGAAGACAATGAGGTACAAATTGCTCTTCATTAAAAACCCACATCGCTAATCACAATATGGCAGAAGGCATTAAGAAACTTGTTTGAAAAAAAGTAATGAGCAATTAAATCTTCACAGACTGAGCAAAGGTAGGAGTCCAAGTCTTTACAGCTAATGAGAAACGGGACACTAAGCCAGAAAGAAGGCAAAAAGCCTTGGAAATGAAAACAAAGTTTTGTTTGATGTGTCAAAAAAGGAACATCAAGTGAAGAGAATAAGAGAGGGTGATGTCAAGAGGGGCAGAGAAAAGTAATCTTGGAATTTTTCTGAAAGAACACAGAAGGCACAAAACCTAATCTGTGAGTGTCAGAAAAAAGACTATCAGAGTTAACTGTGGCATGAAATAATGATGGCTTGGACAACCATTGTAGCGAAGTGGTTGCAATAAGAGACCTTATAAAAGTCGCCATGCAGAACAAGTCAGCACCATTTAGCTAATCACCTGCATGCACGGCCCAAGAATCCTACCTGAAGAGGACATCGGCTTTCTGGCTTGAAGAACGGGAAAGACTTAAATTCCACAGGGTCAAAAAAGAAAGCAGACTACTGATGAACAGTACCAATGTGCAGAAAGATTGATATTATCATCTTAGTGATTAATAATTAGAATGATTAGTGATTAATACAATCTTCTTAACCACATTCAGAGTGAGCTTGAAGTGATGGCTCTAGAGCAACAGGAAAACTTTAGAGGATAGATGCAATCTTTACTTGGGGCAGGAGAAGACTGTCTAGAGTGCAGTGTGATTTTGCAAACCCATATAAAGCAAGTCAAACATCTGTGTGTTAGGTAGCACATGAAGCTCTGGATTTTTGACTAAAACTTTTCCATGCTCATGTGCTAGAAGTAAGGTGGCATAAAAATGTCTGCAGTGCTCACCCAGATATATTGTCCAGAATAACCAGAAATTAAGGAAAAGAACATGGAGTTGACATGGTGAAGAAGACCATGGGCATAGGTTAGTTGTTCTTCTGGAAGGTTGTATTTGTTTTGTTAGAACAAAGACTACTGCTCTGCTCTCTAGCAGTTCTTTGTATAAAAGGTGGTCATGATTTGCTCTGAAAGAAGAGGGATCTCAGCAGCTTGTTCAAACAGGAAAAATAGTATTGAGGAAAATATTTGAAGCATTACACAATCACCTGCTGATGAGTTTCACACATAATCTCTGGTCCAGTATGAAACATCAAACATATTACAGGCAAAACAAACATGGCAAATTAGCAGCACATCTGTATCTAAATGAAAAAAAGTCTAAAAATCCAGATAAAACGCAACTAAATTTAACTGGTTACTACAGTACATTGAGTTAAAGCTTTAGCTGAGACTAGGAATCCAAAAATCTACGGCTCTGGATCAGAGGCAAAAAGAAAAATTCGCATTTGGACAAAGAACCATAGACAGTTCCTACTTTTAGTTTCAGAGGGATTTGGTAGAAGCGATACACTGCATTTATGAAAACCAAATGATTTCAACCAGAAAGTATCTTGCCACCATCACACACTTCTGCTAACAAGCACTGGAAATGGAAGAGCAACAACTGCAACAAAAACTAGAGCTGATGGACACAGACCAGTCCTGCACCTGGGGAGGAACCACCCCATCCACCAGTACAGGTTAGGGGTTGACCTGCTGGAAAGCAGCTCCACCAAGAAGGACCTGGGAGTCCTGGTGGACAACATGAACCAGCAGTGAGCTCTTGTGGCCAATAAGGCCAGTGGTATTCTGGGTTGAATTAAAAAGAGTGTGACCAGCAAGCTGAGGGAGGTTCTCCTCCGCCCCTGCTCTGCCCTGGTGAGGCCGCATCTGGAGTATTGTGTCCAGTTCTGGGCTCCCCAGTTCAAGATAGACAGGGAACTACTGGAGAGAGTCCAACAGAGGGCTGTGAAGATGNGGCTATGAAGATGATTAGGAGACTGGAGCATCTCTCTCACGAGGAAAGGCTAAGAGGCCTGGGGAGGTTTAGCCTGGAGAAGGATGAGAGGGGATCTTATTGATGTTTTACATATCTAAAGGGTGGGTGTCAAGAGGATGGGGCCAGTCTCCTTTCAGTGGTGCCCAGTGACAAGACAAGGGGCAATAGATACAAACTGGAACTCATGAAGTTCCACCTAAACATAAGGAGGAGCTTCTTTACTGTGAAGGTGATGAAACCCCGGCACAGGTTTCCCAGAGAGGTGGCAGATGCCTCATCACTGGAAACATTCAAGGTTAGGGTGGCCAGGGCTCTGAGCAAGCTGAACTAGTTGGAAGATGTCCCTACTCATTGGAAGAAGACAGCCGTGGGAGAGAGCTTCAGGGAGGAAATGGGAGACAAAGAGAGCAACAACCTATTGTCATATTTACAGAAAAAAAAAAAAAACTTTAAAAACTTTCTGATAATTTAAGGTTTAGAAGAAATTTCTTGGTGCAAATACAGAAATACGATGACAACTTGCAAGGGCTAGCTGAAAATGAGATATGAAGGTAAGAACTGATGAAAAAATTGGATAATGTATGTCCTCAGAGAAAAAGAAAAAAGACCAGCATAACAGCATAAAAATCAAAACAACTATAATAAATGTTGTTAAGGAAAAAAATGGAACCAAGCTGCTAAGCAAGGACTCAGTGAAGCCAATAAAGAACGAGAGTGGAAATTCAGTGACAGATGATGTTGATATATTGCTGACACCCTGAATGAATTTTTTGTCTCCCAATCCACAAGAGAAGCTGAAGGTCACAGAAGAGAGAGTGGAATCCTATTTTCCAGTAGGAAAGTGAAATATGAACATGTCTTAAGATCACTTCAAGGTTAACAATTAGGAACTCAGAATAATTAGAACCTGACAAAGTCGTAGGTACAAATGAGCGATATCCCACACAAAGCAACTCAGTACTGAAAAAAAAGGTGACAAATCTGAATAGGAGAGGATTACAGTCACGTTAATAACGTTTAAAGACTTCTTTCCTTCAAATTAAAAATGGTTGTGGCTGTAATTCTGAAGCAATCTTCTGGTGGGAAGACAAGAACTGGAAACTAACTAAAGCTGTGTAACAGAGCAAACAAACTTTGATAAAATATTGTTTTATACAGAAAATTAAAAGAGAAAAAATGAAAGGAGAAAAATTTGAGAGAGATCATCATCATCTACAGACCTCCCTTGGTCCTTGCTCTACTTCCCTACAGCCCAGTAAAGGTAACTAAGTGGTCAGCCAGCTGTCAGCAGGCATACTGCCACCTGATCCTGCCCTGGGAAATCACAGAGCTGCACACTTCTGCACGCACAAAGGGAGAAGTCACAGAGGCTACCACAGAAGGAAATGAGTGGGCAAAACAGCACACGCAGGAAACATGTTAATAGAGGAACAGTGCTTCGAGCATTGAAGTAAGGCATTCGCAAAATTCAGCATACATAGAGGTAGCACAAGACTACTCCGCTTGAGATGTAGTTAAATTCGTCACTGATCTTGCTTTTGTGGAACTTCAAGTTAGGGGAAAAAAGGTGTTTTATATCAACAAGAGTTTGGGCGGGGGGCAACAAAAAAAAGAAAAACAGCAGAGATTCTGTGCTCTGAGAATTCAATATTTGATTTGATATAGGAGTGGAGATTGTAACAGTTTGACATCAGACCAGTGAGTCATTGATGTACACAAGGCAAGGGGAAAAGAAGCAATCAATGCTTAGCAGTTTGTAAACTCTAAAGGCTAGAAATATAGATTAGAAAGTGAGGGAGAAAATTTATCTGGAATATTAACATTTACTTACAAAAAGCTATCAGCAAATTCAGATGATCTAACAAGGAAGATGACAGATTTCAAGATGAATCAGACATTGATCAGATTTAATACTTGGAGGAGAAAGAATCACTGAATTTTTAAAATGATATATTTTTAAAATCGAACGTTCAGATATCAAAACAGTTTCTCCTTGGCAGCTGCTACTTCAACAAGACACTTTCTCCTACGCTTTAGTAGAAGGGCCTTAAAAGATGCATTTTAAAGGGAAGAGCAGGTGTCAGTAACATGGAGAGCACAAACACCAATGGCTAATACTGCAATTCAGTCCTTAAATAGGTCATATGTGTAGGACAATGTGCATGTGGCAGTGACTCTGCTGTTCAAGTTGTTTTGAAACTTGCACATAACAGGACTAAAGTGTCTCTTCTCTTTAATGACTGAATTTAGTTTCCAAGTCTAGATCTGTTATTCTTCACACCGCCCCCCCCCCCAAAACCCTTCATGTGGTTTCTAATCAAAATACCTGTCAAGTATTGCAAAGGAACATCTCAAAATGCTTTGTCTTGAAATTCTGCCTTGTCCCTCTGACATTTGGGCAGCAAGTTTGGGAATTATCCAAATACTGCCTTCACAGACTATGAGCTCCCCACTTCTGTGGAGCTCCCACGAATTCCATGTTCACAACAGTACAAAAAAACCCCTGAACTCAGCAGTTCTAGCACTCAGAATGATCAGAGTTGTGGTTCATTTAAACCTAAACGATTCTATGAAATACTGAGCAAAAGTCTTGATGTCTGCACTCAATTACCACCTCGAATTGAAAATTATTTACTTTTACTTGCTGATTTTGTGTATCTTATCATTCTTAAATTCTGAAGTGCTTTAGTAATACTGCACATTGCAAATATTTTTAGCAAAAGATGTGGAGTACTAAACTTCAAGAAAAATATAGAAGTTACTTCTACCAATATCTTATAAGGTTTGTCTCATTTTAAGAGGAACTATATTGCTTACCACAAATAATGTCATTTGAGTGACAGTTGAATTCACCTTTTTTTTCTGGAAAGAGGGTTCATGCAGAAGTCTGAAATTAACTATGTATCTATATCTATTTTTTAAAAAAATATCGATCTGTATCTTCTGGTCTTGCACAACTTCCTTGGTAACAACAAAATTAACTACAGATCTTTTCAACCAACAACAACTCAATTGAATTTTTCTTTATCTCAAATGTCAGTGGCCAAGCTGATTTTCGTATCACATAAGCAACTGCTGTAAGGAACACTTGCAATATTCTTCTCCGAGCTATTATGTGCAACCCTCATTAGAAAGGCAGTATGAACTCAGACTGAGAACTCTCATTTGTCTCCGTGGCACATGACTTTAGGACCCCACAAGGCTGTTAAACTTCAGCCCCAGGACAGCACTGCAAAGACTAACGACAATAGCTCATCTTTGGGTATCGTCCCACAGCACTACAGTTGCAGAGCGTGCACAGTTCTGCAAAAGCAATGCCCTTGTGTGCTCTTCCGTATCTGGATGAATGCTGGGCCAAGGACTTCCTGACTCTTTTAGATGACAATGAAATTAAGTGCCCACACACCATGCAGGTGTCATTTCAAAAAGCCTGAAAAGACTTGAAAATCCATATTTTCAGACACACACACACACATATATATGTATTTATTCACTCATGGTTTATATACATGCAAAAAGGTATGCATTTTTATATGTATAAACATATATCTGTATATATGTGTAACCACGTCTGTGTGTGGGTATATAAAGACACGTACACACAACGCGGCAAAAAATTTGTTTAGGAAACGTTCCGTATGTCTTGCATGGTCATCCAAATTTAGCCCCTGCAAAATAATACTCATTTCACAATAAATATATGAAAATTAAATATAGCTGTTTTAGAGAAGAAATGAGCTCTTACCTGCTTTACCACTGTCACAGTGCCAGGTGCCATGGTAACTACGGAAGCAACTGCGGTGGCATCATGGGTCTCCGAACCCAACTCAATGATTTGCTGCAGGATGTTTACAGCCGTGGGATCAAGTCTTTCACCTTATGAGAAAGACAGTAACCATAAGATCGTTACAGTAAAACAGCTCTAAGGGTATGTGAATGAAAGTGCTACAGGCGCCTCTCCCCTCCTGCACTAACCCTGACTCGCAGCGCTGTTTATAAATTTCAGATAGCTCAATAACATGACACTTTAATAATAGATCTATGGCAGGAAAATATTCACAAAACAAACTTGCCGGAGGAATGCATAAATCAGCAAGTGAAGCCCCACTGATCATTTTTATGCCTCTTTGAAAGAGATCTAAAAGAACACCTAGAATAAACAAGCGACAGGCACAACTCACAGCAGTACCTGTAAATTAGCTGCAAGACTTTACAAATCCGAATGTGTATTTGTCAGACATTCAGAGTAAACAGAACCCAAACTCTATACCTACAACCACAACAGCTATTTGGTATATTACAAACCTGTGTTTCCCATCTGTCTGGCCATTTGCAACACCCCTCAACCTAAAAGAAGTATAGTCATCACTAACGTGTTGAAGGAATAGTTAATTCCTTGAAAGAGCTCATACTTATTTTATAAGCATGGGATCAGAACATGTTCGGCCTTTTTAAAAAAATCCTCTTGCTGTGCACAGCCCTGCCAAAGGAAAGGCAAGTTTACAAAAAAAGTCCCTTACATAGTTGTGCTCTTGCTTCTCCCGAAGTGTGAAAAGGAATTCCCGTCCTGTGGCCAGGCATTCCCACATGCCCAGTGTCAGCATGAGAGATATGCCAAAAAACCCAAAGAAACTCTCAAGGTCATGTTAACACTGCCTTATATGTGCCGTAATCACTGTAAATAGAATAAAGCTTATCTCTAATGGGTTCAAACTGGAAGAAGGTAGATTTAGATTGGAAATTAGGAGGAAATTCTTCACTCTGAGGGTGGTGAAACACTGGAACAGGTTGCCACGGAGGTCTGAGAATGCTTGATCCCTGGAGGTGTTCAAGGCCAGGTTGGACGGGGCCTTGAGTAACCCGGTCTAGTGGAAGGTGTCCGTGCCCATGGCAGGGGGTTGGAACTAGATGATCTTCGATGTCCCTTCCAACCCCAACTGTTCTATGATTCCTAACTTCAATCTCTTTCAAACTGAAATTGATACTGTGATAGGATCTAGGTCTAATAATTTAACTTCAAGCAAAGTAGTTATATTTTGTTATCTACATAAGAAACAAGTTTATCTGAGTACAGAAAAATGTTTGTTTGCTTTAGTTTTTTTTTTTCTATGTAACTGCCTTTAGACAAGATATGATGTTTTTCATACCTAGAGGGAATATGTTGGAAGAGTATCTGAAGCTGAATGCACTAAAAAGCAAATCATTCTATTCTGAAAATTACAGCCTCATGTTTAAAATCAAAACTGTTCTGTGCAGCGTATTACATGATCATGTTTGTTTAGACTTAAATCTATGAAAGCTTAAGAGAAGTTGTCAAGAGGTTTTTATGCATTCAGAATTCCCAGCCATTGAAATAAAACAATAGGCAGAAATTGTCAGTAACACAATTTAATTGCCACACGCTTGGAAATTCCATTAGAAGTGGGAGTTGTTGAAATGTATCTGTATTATGAACTATAAAGACCATAACAGCAAACAATTGTAAAATGCCATCTTCCGACAACCAATGCTTATATTTATGTATATAAAAACAAAACATACCAACACTTACTCTAGTCTCTGATGTTTTAACACTCTCAGAAACCTGGACATTTTTTCTCGTCTTCCAGATTCTGTTATTTCCCACTTCACAATCATTATCTAATCCCACTCTTGTTCTTCCTCAATCTGACACAGAATAGTTTACTTAGTTTTGTGCACCATCAGAATTAAGTTTGTTAGAACTGTCTTGGGAACATGGCAAATGAGCTGTTCCACCGTGTCACTTCTGCAGCCTGGCTGAGTTAAGCAGGGAGAAAAATAATAGCTAGAGAATTGCCATTAGATACACACCATCTACTCCATCAAGATAGCTGATTTCACAATCTAGTTAATAATAGAGGCATGAAATTCCACACATCTAATGACAAAGTGCAAAACAGAGTGTGATAAGTATTAACGACTTAAGGATGTAGAAATTCATAAAGAATGGTCATTTCTCATTATTTATCCTCCAAAAAAATGTAACTCTCCAGAACTAAGTTCTGGATGAAAAATTTCATCATTTTTAATAGTTTCACAGGAGATCATCTATTGCCCAGTATACTCAAAAAATTAGATATTTATGAAGATAGATATATTTTGTGTTCCAACCTAAGAAAGGTAACTTACCATTCTCAGAAGTGTATCTAAGGTTCTGCAATGCAGCTACAGCAGCTTGAGTCCCTTGAACATCTTCTCCTGCCTCCGTGATATGGAGATACTGAGTGGATGCTTCTTCAGAAACTTCAGCAGTTAACTTGAAAACAAAACCCAGCCAAGGCATGAATAATCTCACCCCCATTTTTGCAATTTAGGGAACAATGAAAGTTCTGAGTTTAAAGGAATAAATTTTAGACAACAAATATTATAACAAGAGTTATAGAAACACTGGGTAAAACAGAATCAAGAAGAACATTACATGGGAGTCGGGATATCATCCCATCGTTTTCTTCTAGATTTTACTTCAAAAGTTGTTTTAAGCCATCTAAAGTATCTTGGCTTCATTTTTTTTTTTGCACAGTTATTTTAGACCTAAAGACTTTTAGTGTATCAGGGTCTAGTAAAGACCTTTTGGGCAAAATTAGTTTTTAATGCATGTCCTTGTAGATCTGGTAAAATGCCTCTGAAGTTTGAAAACGACATTTTGTTTTAGAAAAATTATCCTTCCCATAACTGTTTTTTTTCAAGACAAGCTGTCAATATGTATTCCTGCTCTGATGAGATTTTATTTATAGCTGTTTCAGCAGGAGAGACAGGCTTTGCATCCTGGATGTCCTCTTATTTTTCAGGTTTGGGCATCTACTGGGAGAGCGTACAAATTGTTTGTGAAATGCATGTGGATACAAGACTTGGAAGGATGACAGCATTTTAAAACGCTTGCCCTTGTCCATATTGAGCCACTCCAATTTTTTTCAATATATTTCAACATATACTTCAATATATTTTCGGTATTTTTATTTTTTTAACATTCTATTTGTGGATACTCAAAAACTGTTAAACAAGAACTGCAGGAGGCACTGGAATTATGATGGGGTTTAAACTGCCTGGAATTTAGCAGAACAGGTCTTACTGTGGAGGTCAGCAAACTGCAGTTGACTTCTGGCTTTTTCCTCTCAGTGGACACCTACACAGGCAGAGGAAAAGACTCAGCCTGCCAACTGTAAGGTTTTAAATAAAAGTGTCTAGATAGTTCTGTGGTTTTCCTGTAGCTTCTGCATCTACAGTCAGCTCTGTTCTATAACAGTTTTCATTGTAGAACAAACCTCTATGCGTACGAGAGCAGAGGAAAGTCCTCTCAAGGCAGCTTCCCTATCGCACCACACCCCAAACTGAAAAAATTCAGACTGTTCTTTTTTTTTCTAGAACTCAGATTTTTTAAGGTCTGATCTTAGTGATACTGTGATCTCCTCTATACTTTGGATTGAAGCCCAAAACACAGACCAAATGATCGAAGCGTTATTCTGTATAAAGTACCAGTTTTTTAGGTGAATTTACAAATTCAATTTTCTAGATTCCAACCTTTCCTGGAGCAAGATATAAGCTTTTTTCATTAATTCAATATAAGTTTGCAGCTTTGCACATCTTGCCGTTAACACCAGTATTTGGGCATGTAACAAAATGTGGTTACGTTTTTTTATTTCAATTTTTTTTGCTAAAACTCCCACCCTTTCTGCTGCAAATAGAGGCCTAGAGCCTTACAGTGCAGAAATAAGCACTTACAAGGTTGTTAATCCTACTGGATATTAAAGCAGTCAAGCTTAACAGTCATAGCAATTGCATTCAAAATGGAGATGTGGTCACATGATCTCAAAGTCAAGAAGACTTTCTGAATACAAACACATGAAAGAACACATTTTTTAATACTTCTTATTCTTAGCCTTACTTTTCTCCCTAGAATTTTTTTAAATCTTAATGCCAAAGCCATGGCAACTTTGCATTACCTCCCACTTGGTCTCCCCATCATGCTCCACTAGCTTCATTCCATGCTTGTTTTTAAGATGTCTGTTGAACTCCCATTTTGTACCGTACACAAAGCTGCAAACAGGACACTTAATGCCACCTACAAGGAAACACAAATACATTCCTTAAGTTATTTTCATATAAATTCTTTTTAAAGGCAGTAAGGACCTATTTAATTTGACCTCATTTCAATCAAGCCACATAACTGTAATTCGAAAGGGTTTTCTTTAGCCATGTGTCCAACATGAAAAAAGGGGAAAAAAAGAAAAGGTAGTTGCTCTCACAATGCTTAAAGGGCAATTTTGGATAATAGTAGTGGAAGAAGTCTGGAACAACTCATATAACATCTGGGAAGCTACAGGAATCCTGCCTCCCTGCTTGCATGCCTCCCTTTGGTGGTCGTCAAGTTGCAGCAATGCTGATCCCATTTTTACCCCTCTCTGCATGTCTCTCCCTGAGGAACCCCTACCACAGACCAATTAGAAAGAAAGAGCAGGAACAGGCGACTATTTGCATTAGTCTCTGATATAGCATCATTTCCTTAATTAGGCCCAGGTAAGTTTTGGTTTCATCCCTCAGGAGTTAGGTGTTAAGGGAGATTGCCAAACTGTGAGAGAGAGAACATGAACTGCAAAGGAAATAATAACCTATCAAATCTACTGGGTGAGAACTTGTGCTTGCTTTGCTGACAAAAGCCATTCTACTAGCGGCATGCACGTTAGAAAACGAAAAGCTTTTCAAAGGAATGACAACATACTGTGTTTGTCCAACCCCACCTCATTTTTTTGGTCACCAAAAAAATAACTGCAAATCTAGGGGATGCTTCAGGCTGTACAGAATCGTTCCCACAGCCATGATTCTGGTTGAGATTCGAGTTTAGCAGCACCAATGGAGACTAGTCCTCGCTTCCAAGCAAAATTCCTTTCAATTCTGAGCGTGTCTGTGAATTATGTTCTGCTTTAGGCCCACCAAAAGCAAGGCCTAGCACATGTTTTAAGTAATTCTGATCTAATGCTTTTGCCCCGTAAAATACTCTTTTACTTCAAATCACAGAGTTCTTTAGAGACTATTTTTAATGCCTACTCCATTACACATCATTGCAGCTTCAAATGTAAATTGTTCATATAGACCAAAAATCCACAAGGCCGGGGTTTCTGACAAGCTTCAGCTTTAAACATCGGTTCCCTGTTGTCTTGCAAAGCCCTGGTGTGCCGGCCGCCAGGACACACTGCAAGCCCGTAGTGAGCTGCAGCCTTCCAGTAAGCGCTGGGATTCTTTTTAAGTGCTTAGGAACAACACTGAGATCTTAATATTTAACATACACAGTAGTGGCATACTTTATTTTCCAAAAATGTGTATTTTCTGCAACAG
This sequence comes from Eurystomus gularis, assembly GCA_013400335.1. Taxonomy (NCBI): domain Eukaryota; kingdom Metazoa; phylum Chordata; class Aves; order Coraciiformes; family Coraciidae; genus Eurystomus; species Eurystomus gularis. The sequence goes on along the minus strand of VZZY01009094.1, from coordinate 79,802 downwards.
CTGCTCTACTTTTCTCAAGCTGCAAACAAACATCATTAAGTGGTTTGGCACATTATCAAAGCAAACTAGGAAGAGTTAACAACGCAATGTCATTTTCACCCACCTATCTTTGCTTTTGAGAGTTTCTACTGTTTATGCTAATATACAAAACTGTAAACCTAAGTTTTGTCTCTGTCTACAAAATGATGCATGGCATGAAGGTAGCACAATGTTTACTGTCTGAGTATGCAGCATTACAGGTAAAAAACCGAGCATGACAAAATCATAAGTATCCAATTTCTATGCTAGATTAAACAGCTTTTACTTCTTTCTCTTATGGAAGTCATTTGGTCAAATGTCAAATCTCAGCTGCTTATAATTATGCAAACAAGTATTTCTCTTTTTCACCCCACCTTTTGACTAAAGCAGAACAAAAATAATCTGTGTGGGATAAATTGTGGCATTAGGTGGCCAGAACTCACTCTAACAAATCTAATGGCTAGGGAAGTGTGTTACGCCACGTTGGGAACTATGCCACCAGATGGCTGGCTCCACATCACCGTGGCAAATGATGGTTCTTCCCCATCATGTTCAAATGCTTCAAATATACTCTCATAAAGCTGGTTTATAAACCAAGTCCTTGTTGCAGATACTCTTTTATGAGTAAGGTGATAAGCAAAAGCATTCTGTTTCACAGTAATGGAAACCTACCATATGGTATTCTACAAGGTGAAAAGAAATAAACTTTTTATTTTGATAAAACAGAATATAACTACACCCAGCTGCTAAGGTCTTTCACTGACACTTATTATTCCTATAAAATTTCCCCGCTTTGCTCTCAATCTATTAAGTCTTCACCAAACTTAATTATTCAGCAGATGCTCATACTCCATCTCTAGTCAAAACTTAAATAGTCTCCCAATGAAGGGAAACTCCAAAGTTCACAAAAGTAAAATATCTTTGTTCAGATTAGGACAAAGACTTTATCTGTTACAGAAAAGGAAATTAAAATATCAATTTCACACCAATTTGTAGTATTTGGAAAAACCTGTTTGTTGTGAAAGAGAGGATGCTTTTCCACATTACTTTGATATTGAAACTATTATATCAATGCACCAGATAAATTAAAGCTGAAAGTTTCGTCCTTATGACTTCAGTTAAAGTACAATAAATGGGAGTATAGAATTAAACTGGCATAGAAGTATAGAATTAAACTGGCGACATATAAACACATGTCAGTGACTTAAAAGCTCAGGAAAGTTAATTTCTAGATGATTCTTTAAAGGAATGGGCGACATACAAAGTCAATGAATTACACACCTTATCTACTTTCAATACCAAAACTGATGTTTGCAACAAAATTACGCAGATATATATTATACAGCTCCACAGCTTTTTTCCAGCAAGGCGTTGGCACATGCTCTCCAAATAATTTATTTATTGGCCTAAGATCTCCATAAGGCAACTATTATTTTATGTTAAAGGAATGTATATGATGAAAGTGGCATAACAGAACATAGAGGCCACAACTGGATCATCCTGTTTGTCCTGCGTAAGTTGCTGCACAAACAGATAGCAAATTTCTCCCCCAGAGAGTGCAGAAATATGTAAACAAAACAATGGATGGTACTGAGTATCAGTGAGAAGAAACCATTTTGGGAAAAAAAATTATGTGACTGGCCCAGAACAAAGCAAGTGAAACTAAAAAAGGAAGCTGTCAAATGAGCAAGAGGGCAGAGGCAAGGTCTTGAAAAAAAACTAGTGAGTGATGCATATATAATGCTCTTGTCCCATATACAGAATACATCAGGTTCTTCTAGTACTTATTTTCCTTTATTACCTTAAAATACTAAAATAAATGCCAGATCATAGACTTCTGCTTACACAAATAAACAAAAAGACCACCTCCCCAAAACCCTCAAGCATTCCCTGATCCTGGCTGATCCTAATGTCTAATACAAACCCAGAAGTGAAACGCTGCTGTCTGTCCCTGGCGAGGCAGTTGCTCAGATGAATGTGTTCCCTCTTCTACTCTATGAATCATTCACTTGCTTATAAACTCATTCGAGGAATCTCGAGTGGAGTCCAGCCATCTACATTCATATTAGTATTTCCAATTAAGATTATTTGCAATGTCTGCAATGCAATCGAAAATCACTTGAGAGAAGATGAGCAAGTACGAGGCAATTCACTCTGGGCTCAGTGGGTAACTCGGATCAAGCAGAACACAATACGAATAGATATAGACAGCTTTTATTAATCTTTGCTAGCTTCCCTTCTCACTTTTTTTTCCCAAACCCTTTCACTTGCTGGTTCTCCTGCCTTTTCCTTTTTGCCTGTAGTCCTTTAATTGCAAAGGACTTGTTTAATATCAGGTCTAAAGGATGTTCTTATATGAATACAGGAATAATTATGCAAAATTGCTTCTCAGATCTATGACTATGGTAAATTAAAACTGGTAAATTATGGTAAATTAAAGGCTGGTCAGACAGCAAGTGGCAACTGCTGGCCCAAGCAGCTCAGAACACGTACCTCGTCATGCTGCATAGCATGTCCACAATGATCTGTTTGTGCTGTGCGACCCAGATACAGAAGATCTTCTGATTCCAAAATCAGGAAAATTGTTATGAACTTCAGTAGGACTCACGTTTATCAACCCCAAATGCAAATCCTAACTAACTAAAGTCTCCCACAAGGAAGATTTTTTTTCCCCAGTGTGCTACCAAAACATTGAGAAAAACTGCTGTTTCTACAGGACGATAAGAAATCTGCAGGTGTCCTGTTTTTGTTTTGAACCCATGTGTAAGATCCACGTGATGTGTCATGGAGCAGGAAATGGAGCTGGCAGACGAGGCTGCCTGTGGAAGAAGTGCCCTGTTAACACAGCTCTCATCATGGTGGAGTCCTGATAAAGAGGCCCTGACTTCAGAGCTTCTGCAGGGATTTGAAGCCCCATTAACTGCTCTACAACTCCACATAGCAGGTGAACATGTGGAAATCTGGCACAGCACTAGTGGTAGCACAGGAAATCTAAATGCTGTGTAAGGAAGGGAAGAGAAAGAAGGATGCAGAGTCTGAGACAGGAAGAAGAGAACAGACAATATCCATTGGAAAGGACCTACAACAATCACCTAGTCCAACTACCTGACCAGTTCAGCGCTGACCAAAAGTTAAAGCATGTTGTTAAGAGCATCGTCCAAACACCTCTGGAACAGGCTTGGGGCATAGACCACCTCTCGAGGAAGCCTGCCCCACTGTTTGATAACCCTCTCAGTAAAGAAGTGCTTCCTAACATCCAGTCTAAACCTCCTCTCGATGCAGCTTTGAACCACTCCCATGCATCCTGTCACTGGATACCACAGAGAAGAGCTCAGCACCTCCCTTTCCACTTCCCCTCCTCAGAAAGCTGTAGAGAGCAACGAGGTCACCCCTCAGCCTCCTTCTCTGCAAACTAGACAAACCCAGGGTCCTCAGCCACTCCTCATAGGTCATTCCTTCCAGTGCTTTCACCAGCTCTGTTGCTCTCCTTTGGACATGTTCAAGGATCTTCATATCCTTCTTAAATGGTGGGCTCCAGAACCACACACATACTGAAGGTGAGGCTCCACCAACGCTCTGGCACTGGCTGGTCGTGCTGTGTTTGATGTACCCCAGGCTGCCAGGGCTCACTGCTGACTCCTGTTGAGCCTGCTGGCAACCAGCACACCCAGACCTCTTTCTGCAGGGCTGATCTCCAGCCCCTCCTCTCCCAATTCACACTTGTGTCCAGGGTTACTCTGCCCTAGGTGCAGAATCCAGCGTTTGGACTTGTTAAATTTCATCCTGTTAATCACTGCCCAATGCTCCAATGTGATGGACAAAGCATGAAAAAAGCACAGAAAAAAATTAAAGGCTGTTCTCTCTCTTCTCACTCTAATGTCTTCATTATAAGCCTACGCCTTCATTCTCAACAACTTCACAGTATTTTTGCTTCAGTGGAAAATAATTGTTTTCAGAAGTGCATTTATCTGGCTCACAGAGAGGAAGGAAAACCTAATTAGCATGTGCTTAATCTTATTTGTTCAAAATATTGTAAATATGATCGTTAATTTCTTTTTAATGGAAGTCTGTCTCAGGTACCTGTTCTTAAGAATGGCTCTGGACAAATAATTTCTCTCAGTGCTCAGATATTTGGGAAGTTAAACAAAGCTCCCCATAGTGGAGAGTTCTTCCTTCACCAGCACGACTACAGAATAGAGGCTCTGAGCACTGACCAAGTAAATATTACATCTTCAAAACAACTGCATGTTCCCTGACAACCTTCTTTGTTTGTGAAAATAATATTAAATTCTACTACTATAATTCCTGCCCTGAAATTTATAGACAAAGGTCAATTAAAAAAATTATTTCTGTTTTTTTCTGTAAACAAGGAAACAAAGAAATGTCATATAAAAGTAACATAGGCTCAAACTTCTTAATATAGTTACACATTTCTCTGTTGTAGTGCAAGTTTAAAGGGAGAGTCTCTGGCTTCGAGTGCCTTCCTTTGTGTCATGATTTCAGTATTATTTCAATATTGATTAACGTCTTCAATAGATAAATATTCTGCTTTAGATTAATAATTTGGAACTACTATTTAAAAATAATGTAACCTTAGAAGAATTGTATTTAGTTCATTATCTAAGACAACAGCATTGTTTTGTTCTCTATTCTTCAGAATACAGAAACAATCAGAAATTTCAGACCAGGAATTCTGAAGATCTCAAAAAATATTATAAAAAGGTTGGTAATTTCTATTGAACAAATAGGGAAAAACACTTTCTAAAATTATCAGAAGCAAAGTAAGAAATTCAACTCTCATTAAAATATTTTCAGCACGATTTAATATTTAATTTGGCAACACCGGAGGGAAACCACCCATCTTACAAAAATCGTGACAACAGCACCAGGCAAAGGAGTGAAAATTAAGAAGTGTGTGTTACCATTTAAAATGTATTAATAATACTACTGAGACTTCTACTGTATATAAATATTCTAACTATATTTTATTGCTTTTAAAAAATAATAATTAGATTTAGAATAATCGTGATTCTTGAATTAGATTAAGATGGCCGTTACATTAATAAGAATTCTTATCTTTACTTATATAGACAAGATGTGCTTCCTTTGCCTGCAAACAAGATTCTGAGCATAACAATCTACCTGTTTTACAAGTTACCTGGTCTACCTATGCTCTCTTTCCCCTCCACATTTTTCTAGTGGGGGAATAATTTGTTGCCATTTACTCTTCAGTCTCTTACATTTGCTCAACCTTACCTTGAGTTCGACCTTGCAAGACTGTCATAGAAATTTATCAGTAGAATGATAGAAATTTATCATTCATTTCAACAGACAGTGATGCTTTACTTAGAAAAGGAGCAAAAAAAGTGAAAATGATAAATGTATGCAACAACGAATAGCACAGGGAAGGTCAATCAAAACTTTGGTTCACTCACCCCTAGAAACCAAGACCAAAGGACACTGAATGAGGGGTAAAAGGTGGCCATTTCAGAATTACTAAAAAGTAGCAATGATTTATCACGTGACACCCAATAAACTGAGCAACACATATTGCACAAAAATTTACTTCTTCACCAAGTTCGCTTCAGAGGAAAAAAAAACCCAAAGCAGTCTTATATGGTGGAGATGTACCTTGTTGGATGAGGGCTTCTGCTGCAGGCTCCCCAGAGCCTACATTTACATACTCTTCATTCGGATGCTTTCTGTTGTAATGCCTCTTCAGGGAACCAGATATGTTGCAGGAATAGTGGCAATGTGCACAACGGAAAGGCTGGGAACAAAAAGGAAAATGTTAGAATGTATTTCCTGACATCTTCAGGATACAGGTCTAAGCTGCAATGTTTTGATCCCGAGAAACCATGTTCATTTCTGGCTTAGGCATCTTCCAAGAAGACCTTCCACAATTCAACATAAATGGAAGTTGTAAATAAATGTTACCTAAAATTTGGTACTTTTTATTTTGTGCAAGACACCAAGTATTCTCAACATTATAAGAGTATTACCTACTTTTTTGTAATTCAGTAAACTGTGTGTTTTCATAACTGATGATCACAGGTCTGACCACATGGAGACTTTCTACTACAAGGAAATGACTCAGCTGCCGTAAGCTTTGGTCTGCAAAGGGGGAGTAAGAGAGCTAAAGTAACTGAAGGTACAACATAATTGTACAGCCAACCTAATTTAGCAGATAACTGTACCTGACAGGGTTGATCCCTTTCCTTCTTTTTCCATCATGCTCCAACTGCTTCCCTTTCACAGGCACTTGCATTAATCTGAAGTGATTCATTATTTGGTGAGCTAAGTTTCAGGAACTAAATTAATTAATTTTTAGGAACACGTCTCCTTTCAACTGACATTTCTAAAGAAAAAAGTTTATGAAAACATGTGGTTGTGCCTAAAGTTAGCCTTTGAGAATAACCTTCTGAATGAGATATGTCACAGTTATGGGAAGCTCGACACAACCATGAGGGTCCTGAAAAAGATGCAGACATTGACCAAAGTCCTTGGGGAAAAGTCAAGCACCTCAGAATGGGATAAAAAACGGTTCATGCACAGCAATCAGGCCCACCTAAGCCTAGTCAGCAGAAAAGGGTTGGCTCAGAAATGTTTACTAAGAAGCTGATTTAAAGCAGGGAAATATCTGCAGGCAGGGTACTGAGCAGAACAGTGCCCTAAGCTTGTTACTAATGCCCTTCTCCTCAAGGTTCCAAACAGTAAAAATAAGGAAGAAAAATAGTGTTCAGATTGCCTTAACCTTACAACTCAGAGGGTAATGTAACAGTCAGCTATTCCATTTTTCAGAGAGGGGTACTCCCCTTTTCTATTGCTGAAACTGTCCAGATTTCACAAAAATAACCCCGACAGGCTGCTGTGTTCTTGTACCACTCTCTACGTACGCGCACGTTCTGTGTGTTATCTGCTGTCGGAGAGCAAGACTGTAAATTCATGGAGCTTGGAAATGCAATGGATGAAATGATCATTAGGCTGCATAAGTAGTGGCATTCCTCTGAGTTTGGTAAGCACGCAAACAACTGTCCGAGAAGGAGGCAACACTTCAGTAAAAGATAGTTTTTTAACTCCTTTTGACAAATACCCATGATTGACCTATTTCTGTGTTTTGTGGTTCTCTAGATAATGCACTGAGTAGCCACACTTATATGCAGGCTGACAGAGGACTGAAAAGAGGTGCTGAGTCAACAGTTCTAAAGCTGATCCTGAGGTCAGAACCAGCTATATTTCAAAAACTGGATTATGAATACTTTCATCCTGTTAGCCATCAAAAACATCCTTTAAAAGGTAAGTCCACAGCAAAACTACACACTTAAGAAAGAAAAATTATTTGCTCAGACTGTATCATCTCTTTAGATGACTTGCTTCATTCTCTTATATGTCTTGTCTTCCAAAATTTAAACCATGAATCAAAAGACTGTCTTACTTTTTGCTTTATGATTAATAATTTGGAAATACTATTTACTACAGTTAATAAGAATAGCTGAAGTGTACTCTTTAAGGAAGCAAATTATTTATTATACAATGAAAGATGTTGAATATGAAAATAGTATATTTTCACTAAGAAATACGCTCATTGCCAAGATGAAGTATTATATTAACATGACCGTTTTCATACATACAAAATATTGGAGTTTTCTGGAAAGAAACTAGTATTATTTCTATTTCCCAAATATAACACTTCACAATTCATTGTATCAAGACCTATCATGCTGAGAACCAATGTGAAATGTAGAAATAAAACGATACTACAATGTATTAAAATAAACTATCTCTCTAATCTAAACACTTCATAGAAACGTTAACAATCTTCAAAACTCTTTCCAAGACATGTTTCAGATAAATGGGGTGTTTTAAAATTAATTCTCTTCAATTTTCCTCAAGTATATGAACTCATCTATTCTACATTAGACTGGAAAACTTTCAGAGAAAATTGAGGTGGGCAATGAACAGTGATGTATGGGATTCGCTTTCCTACTTCCCTAGGACATTTTAAAGTACATATTAAATTAGTTCTCTCAAGGACTGACAGTCAAAAAACCCAGTAATGTTTGTTTTATTTTGCAACACACATATTTTTGGCAAGTAAAGATACTAATTACAAATTGTGCATGAACAAAACAGCCCTGTCTCAAAAGTCTGAGTATAAGGCCAAAATTCCCTAAAAATTACAATGTTAAGATGTCATAATTGTCACCAAACAGGAAAACATGCCAGTTTTGAAACTGTTGTCTGAAGTTCCATATATTTGTAAATGACTTACCAGTAAGCATGATTTATATGTTTTCTCACCTTGAAAGAGACGTGTTGTTCCATATGACGTAGGAGTTGTGGTTTTTGGGCAGCCGTATAGTCACACACTGTACATTTAAACTGCTTTCCTGGAATGGGAATAGAAAATGGAATATTTTTCTTTCTATTTAAATTCAGAAAACTCCTGATTATATTTCCTCATCAAGATGATTTCAAAAATGCTAAGAATGAACAATGAACAATACTAGAAGAGTGGCACTTGCTCTGCAAAATTTGGTTAAGTAGAGCTAAGAGCAGAGTTAACGAATAAAAAGGCTCAAGTGTCATCTTTAAATTATAAGCATTATATAGTCTAGATGCTCCTGAGATAGGTACTTGGGGAAGAAGAAAAAGAATTGTTATAGTGCAGCGTAAATGGAAAAAGGAAATCAATTATTTACAACTGCAGGCACAGTTATTTTCCTATTTGTAAAGCAGATTTGGAAATCTTAAAACACAGACATTTGGTCATGTTCACATGTTTTTACCTACTTCTATCCCACGCGCTGAATTGTTATGAGTCAAATACATTTAAATTTTCTCTTTTTTTTTCCACTGGAAGTTTTTTTTATCTATTTCTGGTAGGGTATGACATGACCTATTATTTTTACCATAAGATTTGGTTGTGTGTTTAGCACTATTCTTCCAAAAATGACTCAAACTATAAAAAAAAGGGTTTTCTCCACTGGCTTAGCCCTGTGTACAGGGAGAAATAAAATATGCTATAGATAAAAATTAAATCAGAATGGCAAATAACGCAGACGTTTTGCGTTTTGACCTTCCACTTTTGCTTACACAATTTTAAAACCATGGGCGCAAGTTGCTCCATCAACATTGGACTGAACGATGCCTATTTCCTAGTTCATCATGACATTTTATCCTTTCTCATCTAAATCTCTGCAGTAACCCCAAGCCTCACATCCAATCCCACAAGCACATACTGAGACTAGTTCAAACTTTCTATGTGGTAACAGGCACTGGTGGCTACCAAACACTAGGGATAATGGGTAGATTCTGGGGCCTGCTCTTGGGGAGTGGTGATGCACATTTTTTAATTTTCATTAGGCATAAATTTTCTCAAAATGTGTGGAGTTAAAGTAACTGTTTGACTTTCACAAAGACTAAGTTCCACAAACAAGACATGATATTTGAAATTTCTTTACACGCCTGTGAGCTTTCTAGTCAGGCATCAATACTGAAGGTATTAACCCTCCAACCTGAAATAGCAACACTAACACTGAAAAACAAGAACTGGAATTTCACCTAATGAAAGCTGACGCTCAGAACATTCAGTCTAAAATAAAATCAGTATTTTTAACAAAGGGCATGATTAATGATTATGACAATTTACTTAGAAATCAGATGGCTACCCTGCCATATGAAGTCTTTAAATTAAGTCTGCTTAGCCCTTCCTAAAAAGATATACTACAATACAGCAGAAATATGATGCAAAAATATTAGGTTAGGTTATGGCCTGTACTCTGCAAAAGACCAGACTTGGTGATTGTTAGGAGACTGCTTTCGGCCCTGAAATCATTAGTCTGAGTCCTTCTTAAGGCAAAAATCACCAGATTTTGTCAAGATATATTTTTGGATTCTCTAACAGGAATGAATTCTCCCTGACATTTTTGAGAAATATCTGTTGCTCTTTGTGGCTTTGCAAAGAGTCAAATTCCAAATATTTTATTATTCTGTAGGATTCTCTCACTTTCCCTTCAAATCATTCTCTCCCAAACCATTTTTTTTTGTTATGATTTAAAATAACATAATCTCCTTCTTTTACTCTCCGTATTTTGTCTTTAAGATTCTATCAGTCCTGCTACTTCCAGCCAAATTAGAAGGTGTATTAATCACAGAAAGACTTAATTCCTGTATTAAATGCCCATGGCTGGCAAACTGTATTTGACTGAAGTGGACTAAGTATGTGCTAAAGACTACTCCAAAAGCAAAAGAAGCAAAAGGAAGGATGGAGAAGTACAATACAGAATATTCTGTATTATCCTGAAGAGATGAGGTTTCTTTAAATTCCGGATCTTGCTTAGAAAATTTACAAGTATTTTATACTGAAAGCAAAAGTTTCCATAAAACATAGCTAATGAAAACCTTAAGAGAATTTCTGATATCTAATTAAAATAAAGAAACCCAGGTTTTCTGGTTTCTTTCTCATCACAAACAGCAATAAGCTTGGACTATGGAGTTGTTTTCTATCACGCCACTCTTCAGAAGTCTGTCTTCTGGAGAAGAATAAAGCTGACAGAAAACTACTTTATATTCCACCGGTTAAATTGACCTTGGAGGGCTGATATTTGAACAAAAATTGCCTGGATTCCTAAGTCAGGAAGACAAGACTCAAACAGTGAAATATCTTTCAAATTCATTTATTTGTGAAATAACTGAAGAACACCAGTTGTGTGCTAGTAAGGACTTCTGCAGTACTGCGCTACAGGGACGCTGGGCAAAGAGAAACTCAGCGTTCAGGAGGCTGAAAGTCCCTCACAAATCATACGCTACATTCCCAGCGACAAATATTATCTCATTTTTCACAAGTGTTTGAACTGCGTGAAGAGTTTACTGGGGTGGACTTAGTGAGGAAAATTACTTAAGGCTCCACAGATTGTGAGATTCCATTTCCACTGGAGGCAAAGGCAAAACGCATTTTCCAAAGATACCAGGAATTTCCTAGAACTCTTCTGGAAGTGTAAAAGCAAGGCAAAAGAGCATAAGTCTTGGATTTCTTTTTATCAGCCAAAAAGGAAGGTGCATCAAAAAGGAACATGCAGTCACCTCAGTTATTGCAGAAGGTGATGACAGTCTGAAGCCAGATATAAAAGGCTCCTGGTAATACACTGCCTCTAGAGTCAAGGTTTCCGCCTAACCTAGCAGTAAATGGTAAGAGAATATAGTTCCTTGCATGCAATTAAATGTTTAAAACGAATTTCACACTTTTAAACCAAATCCAGACAAGGCTGGCTCCTGAACAACTACAGTGCTGTTCTTAACAGTGCCAAATTTCAAAGCAGCCTCAGCTGAATTGCAGTAATTACACACATACATATTTTGTTCAAGAAATAGAACTAACTCACAGGTAAAAATGAATAAATTCAACTTTGATTGCTGAATTTCACTATTTGGATGTGCCAGATGGTGAAAACAAAACAGAAAGGTTTTGAAATGAAATCTCATGCAGGGAATTTTTCCAGCACCACAGAAAGAGACCCTTTTTTTTTCTTTATAGTCTGATCATGCTCCGAGTTTCCTTTTAATTCCAATACACCCTGCCTCCTTCTCTAAGCCAGGAATTAGCTGTGAATTGCATTTGATGAGTAAAATCTTGATTCTTGCATATGAAGTTTGGATGTATGTGCAACACCTGCTTGCTATTGACCGAGTTATTTCCAAATATTGAGAAGTAATAACGAGTGAATTACCAATTCATGGTAATACTACAGTAACTATATGCTTCCTATAATATGTATCACATCAATGTAAAAGGGATCACCTCTTTCACTTATATAGATGTAAGTATACAAAAAAATAAATACATATCTCTGACAAAAATATTCTGAAGATGTAACAGAGCATTGCGTGCTTTCTGTGAAAGGACAATGCTAATGACTATACACAATTTTTTAAAAAAGAATTTCAATAAAATGCTCAATGAAGATTGGAATGAGGTTTCAGAAGTTCCCTTGAGTAACAAAGATCAAGCTGCTAACTCATAACATAGGTCTTTACAACCTAAGCTGATAAATCATTTACTTCAATCTGATAATCACAGAGGAAAAGTATTGTTGTGTCCCGAATTGTGATGTAAAAGATGATATTTTTCTGGATCTGCTCTCACTTTTTTCTGTTATCATCCCAGGAATATTGCGATTACGGCACATGGATGTGCTGCATGTGTGCTACAGAGAATACATGCTCAGGCTTGCCGCTGGCTGATCAGAGCTAGGCACAGCCACTATTTATTGCCCTAAAATAAACTTGGATTTAATGAGCATGCACTTACCATCAGCGGTATGAAGAAGTTTATGGCTCTTCAAAGTGCCTTTTGATTTAAACTTTTTCCCACACATATCACAAAGGTGTGTTTTCTCAGTGCTGTGACGATTCATATGGGCTTTCAAGTTACTCTTGCTGCGAGTGGCATACTCACAGAGAGAACATTTGAAGGGTTTGACACCTACAAACATAAAAATAGAACATGAAGCAAACAAGCTGTACCTTCTGCTGAGAGGGTGGACATCTGCTTGAAAGAAATATCAGATCATGTGAGCAACATGGATAACAAGGTCAAAATTTAAAAATTTGGATATTTACATTTAAGAAATTTCATCTATAGCTTCTGTGTGAATGATACCGAGCTCTTGACAGCACCATTTATCTTGCTAAGAGAAAAGAGCAGGTTCTTTTGTAATTAAATACTTTCCTACTGAAGTCAGGTACTGAGTTTAGCAAAGCAAATACTAACATTTTGGTCTTAGTGCGTCTATCCTTCATAGAAGTAGAATTCAGACTGCCTAAATTGATGACTATCTGGAGCACCTACCAAATGTCCCTCTGAAAGTCTTCAAATAACCATCATTCTCTATTTATTACAATAAAGAATGAAGAAACCTGTGTTAAGGAGGACTGGTTCATTAAGTACTTAATATGTAAGCAGCAGTTCAATGTGCAAGGCTGTGTTTTACTGTTAATTTGTATCAGATTTGCTAACGGCTCACACAGTAGTACTTCTTTTTCTTTTTTTTCTCCCCCCTCAGTAGGATGCAAACACTTAAAATTTCCCTTCTCTCCAACAGTCCGAAGCATGCAATATTGAGTATGACATCCAGCAGAAGGTCTACAAGAACAAAGTAAATCTTTCAAAGAGAAGCTGAATAAATCCAAATTGGCAGAGCAGTTCAACAGTTTCATGAGGCTCTGGCAGTTTTAGATTGATATTCATGACCTTAAAACTAGATTTACAAGCATGAGGAATTATAGCCTACTTTAAGCAAACTTGATTGCACACTTGGATTTGAGAACAAATTTCTATTCAACTTTTTCTCCTGCTAGTTAGATGAGACGAGTTCCAAGCTTTCCTGGCAGAACAAACAAACTCCATCTATGAAATACACAAGTAATTGCTCTAAGCCTGCAGTTTTTCATTACCTGAACTCCTTAGTGGAGCAGAGGCTACTGGAGAGGACCATGCCTATAGCGCGCAGGCAGGCTCATCATTAAAGCACTCAAACAAATACTCCGTACTAGGATATAAACGTCTGAACCATCTGCATGGGAATAAGCACTTTGGAAGCAAACTGTTGGCTCAAGAGTACCAAATCCCAGTATCCCTTTATGCAGAGGGATGGCTAAAGAATCCAAAACACACCACAGGCAATCTGTTCCATAGATTATTGGGTAAAGAGCATAAGAGTGGTCTTCCATCTGCTATAAAAACACACAGATTGGGTAGATACAAGATTTTACTGGGCATAGATTTTAAGTTCAAGGGATTTCTAACCTGTGTATTGCCGTACTACTGGAATTTCTGCCTAAAAGATCATAGATATGAGAAGCATTATCTTCTGGATTTTTTAATCACTGTTTATGTCTGTGTCAGCTAGCTGCTGTTCTCAGCATGATTTAATTAAAAAACATGCAGAATTTAATGTATACATCAAAGCAACTGGATTTCAATTATTTTAGTAATAGTTTTCCAGACCAAGTATTTTTGGACAAATGTGAAAGGAACAGCAGTTACTCATGAGAAGATACAGAAAATTACTTGTTTAAGAGACTGAGCATGTATTTAATTCACTCCTTACAGTTATTATAGAATATTATAGATGTTTATAAATGATTATTAGAATAAACTGAATTATAAGCCTATTAATTTTATAAATCATTTAGGCTGTCTATTAAGATTATAAGCATGCAGTTCTATATGTGATCTGGAATCTATTAAACTAATTATTTAACTTTTTCTGTACCTTAAAGGTTTAGATTCAGGTATAGTAAAAAACCTGAATTCCTTTTTATGTCAGTAAAGCTTTGTGGAATATGAGACTGATTATATGCCCAAGAGCTTAAACCCAGAGTTTTACCTTCATGAGCCCAAATATGACGTTGAAGGTCTGATCCATTCTTCATAAAATAAAAATCACAGTAGGGACATTTCACAGCTCGTTTTCCAATAAGTCCTTTCAGCTGAACTCTTCTGCCAAGAATCTCAGAAATAGTACTCATTGAAACCTCTGAGAGAAATGTAAAAGGTAATAAAAAACAGAAGGACATGAGGGAATTTGTTCTAAAAGTAATATTGAAGAGCTATATCCTGATTTTTTCCAACTTTTTAAAAGCTCTACTTTCCCTACTGCCACTCAGATAAGACCTGAGCAAAAATCATAAGGACCTTTTTCCCTTCAGGGCTTCTAGGATGTTCTGTCCTTTCTCTCCTGATGGATATATTCAATGTCCCGACTGCCAGGGGATACTAAAATATTCAAAATATTTTAAATATTAAAAAAATCTTGGATGTGCCACTGCCTTAGGAATCATTTTCCAACTAGGAACCTTCCCAATGAGCTACTTTGGTACTTTTTTCTTCAATATTTTCAAAAGACTTTATTCAAGATTTCACCCCGGATTTCCAGATGTCAATGATCTGAAGACAATTCACTTCAGCCACAGCTCTAATGAACAGAATGCCTGATAATCAGAAACTTTAAAGAAAAAACCAGACTCACGGAGTAAATGCGATTGGAAGGGACCTCTACGGTCACCTGCTCCAAGCAGGGCCAGCTTTGGAGTTTCAAGTTACATCAAGTTGCTCAGGGTCGTATCCAGTCCTGTTCTGAATATATTCAGGGATGGATATTCTACAAGCTCTCTTTGCCCATTCCAGTATTTCATCACCTTCAGTCAAAATTCTCTTCTTTGTTTCTTATTAGAATCTACTTGCTTCAACTCACATCCTTTCACTGCACAGTTCCCTGAAGATACTGGCTCTGTCTTCTTTTTAATCTCCTGGCAGATAGTTGAAGACAGCAACTAAGATTCTTCTCTAGCCTTTGCTTATTCAGGCTAAACACACTCAATTCTCTAATTTTTTCCTTCATATGATCTAATGTTTTGGTTGTCACAGTGAAAAAGCTCGAAATAATGAAGTTTAAACTAAAAGGTCTCAAATGCACATAATAAAAACATTGCCAAGTGCTGTTAAAAAATAAATCCAATTACTTGATACATTTCAGATAAATAAAATGCTAAATGTCATAACTCAGTGAAAGTACAGTACTTATGCAATCTAAACATTAAGACATGAAAGCTGATGATTTATTATGCTGAAAAATCTTATAAAATTTGAACGTTACAGTCTAAACTTAAGATTTTTACCAAATATGTACTAGTCATGAACCTAGTCTCCTAAGGACTGGTCCCACACTGGAATCAGAAATCCTGCCTGAACTCGTATGTACAAGGAAAATATAAAAACTCATGAACTGAGCAGAGATATATTCTAAAGTACCCAAAAAAGAAAAATACAGACACAAGTCTGAACCCTCATCTGCCTTCTATGGCGTAGATCCTTCACTCAAGGAGTGCAGGCCAGTAAGTCTGCTTAGTAGGGATCTGTGAAACCTGAGGCCTTTCATGTCTATCATCAAACATCATAGTATTTGATTCATCACATAGGGGATGAAGAATTAGATAATTCTGAAAGCTGGGACCAGAATCCAAGATTCCTTCAATGCTGAATACCCAAGTCATTTGGCAATAAAGCCAAGCTCTCTTTTCTCTTTGGTTTGAAATACTGCTCCAGTAAAGTCTACAGAGATTTCTGTCCCATTGCCTTCATGGAACCAGAATTCAACTCCTGTTCTCTGCAAACCTAGAAGAGGAAGCAGTACTGGTTTATTTCATACTTTCTACCTGATGAAATAGAAGAGACAAAAGAGAGGTCATGCTGAAAGATATCAAGAATGAAGGAGAGAAGAGCTCCAGAAATAGCATTTTAATGATAAATATGAAAGGGTTTCAGTTTAAATTAATTTTTGATGTGTCGCTTTAAAATTCAATTCCTTTTAACAGTACTCATTTTTCCTTTCATCTTTATTCTTTTTCATTTACATTTTTAAAAACAATTGCACTCACTCTACTGCAGTACTTGATAGTTTATACCATCAGACCCCTCATATTTATTTGGCATGTAATTAAGTATGTTGTACGAATAAAGGGTTTCCTCCTGATTACAGGGACAACATGCACAAGGGAAAGATTTGTGCATTAATTCTCCTTCATATATTAAAGCAGTGTTATTGCATAATGACTGCATAGGCATATCATAGATGTAGTATTTCTTTAGTACCATGGAGATATGTCAAATAAATCTGGTATTCTGCTTCTAACTTCTATTCACCTGTGACATATGAATTAAAAATGAGGACACAAAATCATAGGCTGTGCAGATTTTCTTTTTTAAACTTACCTCTATTATAACACAGAGTTTAAAAGAACCCGCCTTCCTGGATCAAAAACAATTATACTATACATTTAAAGGGATACAGATACCAAATGAATTACTCAAAAGTATTTAAATGCACGAGTTTAGCGTGTCAGGGCTCCAGAGGTAACTGCTGTTTCTGGACCCCCAGACACAATGTCGACTAATAATTCAGCAGTCAATGCACCAGTGCAGACCAATGGCAACCTGTAAGGGCACAGTGCAGCCTGTACTGCCAGTTCACAGATCATATGATTTAGGGAGGCCTCCTAAACTCCCTGGCTGAAACAGCACAAAGGCTTTATAGGCACAGCTCTTGAGATTCTATTTCTATGCTTACTGATGACATATATCTCCTGACTACAATATAGCACAGAAGCCTTTCCTCATCCCAACTTGCTGCATCAGACCTGTCTCCTGACGTATGACAAGCCCTCCAGCCACACTGTTGTAGAGTGGTCTGCAAATAAAGAGGTTTGGTAACTGAAGAGCTAAAATGGGACTTAGTCTGAAATTAAAGTGAAGGAAACTCTTTAAAACACGGGTCTAGCACTATCTAGTGGCAGTAGGAAACTACTGCTTTACCTATTATGTTGCATTTCTGACAAAGTTCCATCATTTTAATTGGATCTTTTCTTTCCCAAACTCAGTTTTAGCATGGCCAGTATTTTCTTGCTTCATTTCAAATTATGTCAGGTGACAAGTAACACTGTAGATGCATTAATTAAAGTATATTGGCCACTGCAGTCAGCTCTTCCTCATCTACAGTAGCAGTGAGTCCTTCTACCCAACATAATATCGATAGTGAGGAGGAAAGCGTGGACCACAGGTGTGGCTCTGCTGATCTCACATCAAACGGATTTAAACCAGTCCCTGCACCACTCACTTGAGCACTTTGGGCCTGAATTCTCAAGGTTTGCAAAGGATTGTCTACTCAGGCACAGCGCGTTGACTCACCGCATTCAGCTTATGTCGTGCTTGCACTGATAAATCAGGGCACTAGAATGCAAGGTATAAACTGGGTTTGAAAGGACTGCAGCTCGGGTTCAGCCAGGCTTGTCAGCTCCAGCTTAGTACTGGCCATACTACATCACAGCTGGTTCTAGCGAGAGCCCTGCTGCAGACTTCAGCTGGCCCCGGAGGTAAAGCCCAGCCACCACTAACTGAGCACGCGTAGGCTCAGCTCAGGGGCCTCTGCATTCACGTCAGTTGCCTACAGACAAAATAATGTGCAATAAATAAATTTCTGTCGGTTTCTGTATGGCCAATGGGACTGTTGTGCTTCACGTGTTGCTACAGGATGTCTATATACCTAATTCTAAACTTCCCAATGCTTAATTTGAATTGACCCAGGTCCTCTTTAGGAGATTAGTTCTTTGCCAGATGAAGATTGATTTCTCAGCACAAGTACCCAATATACTCCACAACACACTGGAACAGTAACTGTTTTCACTCTAAATCCTACCAGCTGCAAACCCAATACAATCTTTACTCTAAACCAGTTAAATTAGAGATAGACTCTTCTCCTTCTTTGGAATGTAATCACACTACGTTGCTCACTCTAAAACTTTATCTATTTAGTGCGATACACTGAGCAATTTTCCTTGATTTTTTTCTTACCAGGGTGATTTGTCTTGATGTGAGATTTTATCAGTCGATCTTCAGAAAATGACTTCTCACAGACAGGACAGGAATAACTCTTTTTATCCTTAAGCAAGCAAGCAAAAAAGAAACAGGGTGCATTATCAGTCCACTGGTGTAATCACTGTAGCCGTTACTCAGTAATACATGGTTGTAATTGAAGGTTCAGTTTTCAAGGAAAAAAATTAAGATATTTATAGTGAAATAAGTGAAGGAGAAATATTAAAGTATTCTAAGCACATCATTAATTCTCATCAATGAAGGGCTCCAAGTTACAGCGCATGAGAACATGCACAATAAATGTAAGCATTATCTTCTGACTCTTTAGAGAGCTGAGAGCTGAAAGATCAAATCACGCAACAGAAGAAAACGTCTTTGACATAAGCAGTAATATTCAAGGGTTTTTTTTGTTTTTTTCACAAGTCCACCCTTCTGAAACCAAAGGATCAGATCTCATTATTCTGAAGATATCCACCAGTATGTGCAATTATAACACTGCTTAATGGCCTGAAATTGAGCAGAAGAGTTAACGACGACAGATGCCATCACTTATTCAGTGTCTGCATTTCTAACAACTTTATAAACATCCAGCATTTTACATATTAACAACAAAGTATTATTCTACTATTTTGATTTAAAAGCTTACCGACTGCTCTGGCTTTTACCAGTGCTACTGATGTCATAACAGATTTTACACCATCAGCTGGAAAGTTTTGATGTAATTTCTTCTTATACGCAATTTTAGCGTAACTGTCATTTCAATGTTTTACTCCACATAAAAATATAGAACTTTTCTCCATTAATTGGTAAATTACCCTATTTAAAATAATCTTTGCTTGCTTACTAAATAAATCGAAGATATTGTTCTTTCCAGAAGCATCTGCTGACACAACAGACTGGATGCTCAATCAAATGAGTAGGTCACGTAGTCACCTCTGCACTCACCAGATTAACATATGAACGGATTATCAAAACAACAGACGAAGGCAAGTCTAGTCAGATAACATATTACCTCCTGGGAGACGGGTTCCTACCAAACTACCAGATCACTGTAACAGGAGAGCTGAAGCTACAGAACACGTATTTCAATAGTTATTTCAGGACAACAGAAAACTTCCTGAAGAGTGTGGAAGGAAGATTACTGTATCAAAGGGACAGACCCCGTGTTATGAAAAAGAAATCTGGAGGTAACCGGAGAATAAGGGTCCTGGACTCTACCAGTTTCTGATCTGAGACCAAACAGCACTTCTGACTAGTGAGGAAAAAAGAGGTTATTATTGTCTATGTGCCACAGCTATAAATCTATAAATGGATATCTCTCTTAAAAGAAAAGCAAAGATGATGTGTTTTCATGGTAAACAGGTTTTGGAATCTGATGAAGGTATTTGTATTCAGTATTGTGCCTCTGAGAAAGAAATCCCTGTGCTGAAGAACCTACAAGTTAAAACCAGAAGTAGCCCCAGAACTCATGGGCCGAAATAGCAATAAATAATTTCATGACAGTAGGATATGAAGCTCTCATTGCCATTAATATGGCAACGGCACAAAGAGGATTCTGCCTGCACTGTTAGAAGCTCATTTGCTCCTGTGAGAAAACCTACACCAAGGACTGGGAATGGCAGCTTCTAAAGGATTACCACCCTGAGTAGAGCAAGGACAGCGTCTTGCTATGATGGAGTTGCAGAAGTGACCATTTTGAGCCCTGAGAATCCCAAACGAAGAAGGCCCAGCTGAGAATACCAGCTGGTTTTTGGAAGAAGAGGTTCAAGGAGCCTACAACGCTGACAAAAATCTTCTTGAGGATGAGCCATTAACTTGTGGAATTAGGGTCTCTCAGATGATATAACCTATTATCCCTAAACCTGCTACTGATGATTTCAGACTTCTACCTGAACATGTTACTGAAATAAAAATTTGTAGATTAATTCTAATAAAACTCTATAGTAATATTTTCATCTTTTCAGGCTGGATTGCATGATCACATTCATAATTTGGAACAATTAAGAAAAGCATAAGCACAGTACCATTTAGGGGTTGCTGAGGGGCCAGCTGAAATTTCTTGACAGATCTCAGTCTGTTCCTCAAACTTGCTATGTAACTGGTTTCAAAATATACAATAAATTAAGAAAAATATAATTAATGTGCTTTGGTCTTGGTTGGGTGTTGCTGGTCTTTTGATATTATATACTTTTTGTGTTAAGTATTTCTCAGTGTGCCCAAAACACTAAGACAAATAGATCTTGTGGTTTCATAAAGTTAATTAAAAAACCCCCCAATACTCCATACACACTACTTAGGTAAAATGCTGTAATTGTGACAGCTTTACATTCTTGCTAATACTCTTCAGGAAGGCAAGGCTGTAAACCTACACCTGAAAGAAAAAATGAAGTAAATGCATCAAGAGCTGTAGAGCAACGTGAAAGTACAGGCACCAAGAAAACATCTTTCCACATGACACTGGTAAGAAAATTTTTCAATAACAAAATCATCCAAACAGTTTTCTTCAAGCAGTCAGGAAGTTATCTGTGCCAAGCTCTGCAGTGAATGATCTTCACATGGGTATTTTTTGTAATGTAACAAAAATACTGTGCTTCTGAGCACCCAGCCCCTTCAAAGTGTATCTGTTAAGCTCCAGCCCCTCCCAGAAAGCATCCCGCTGAAGCCAAACCTACCACTGTTGTTTGTCCAGGTCAGACTTTTGCAGCTTATGTTATTAGTTTTGAACGTGTAAGTGTACTTCGGTCACTGCTCTGAGAGCCTGTGACAGTGCTAGTCCTTCAGTGTAATCCCACTGCTCTCAAAACCAGCCTGTAAGAAATCCTCTGCTGCAAACAAAGTGTTTCAGAGCGCTCAGGTCACAAGACAGAGCCCCAAAGAAGGTCTCCCTGACCACAGCTCTAACTCTTCACAGTGCCCTTGTCATGGGTGACGACAGAGGCACTTTGAAGGACTTAGGCTGAGGTTGTAGTAAGAACTTCATCACATTCTCAGCATGCGAGTTTTCCTCTGGTAAGAAGAAAAGTTGTTTCTCCCATGCCTTAGCAGACTGACTGCCTTTTAAATGCTTTTGAGGGCTTTTTTGAAGAACACAAACAGAAGCAAAGTATCAAGAGAGTTGGATCTACCTTTGTTAGAGACCAGCTGCACAGTCCAGTCAGCTACTAAATTTCAAAGTCACTTCCACGCTTCCTGAGGTTTGCTTAATCACCTAATTAGCCAATTCTAGAAAATATAAGAAACTTACCAATTTATAGCTCTCTGAAGAGAATTTTGTTTCTCTACAGCATTTGTTTCAGGATAATCCAACGGGTAGGTGTACTAGTATACAGTCATGAAAAGAAAAATGAAAAGCCTCTGTACATGTAGCATTTAAACCAACCGATCACTACGGAGTTTATTTACTGAATCAACTAGTACTAAATATGACCTACACTGCAAAACATCAGAAACATCAGCAGCTGTTCTACTGCACTAATGAGCAAAGAGACATGCTGAGGACACAAATATCTTCTCTTAAGAACACAGAAGAATACCTATGATAACATATTATATGATTCATACAGAAAATCTGCTGCTCATTTCAAAAGAGACTGTGTGAACTCCTGACTTCGTTATCAATTTCATTAGTAGTGTAAAATTAGGACCACGGCCACAATAAAAAGTGTTTAGGCTCAAATTACACAAATATGTTATAGAAATGAACAATCCAGTCCCCTCCTTTTAGTAATAGGGACGTGATTTTATAACCAGGAAATAAAACAAAGCTCTACTAACTATTGGTAGTCTGAGAGCACTTCCAGCAGGAGTTGCCACAACTCCAGTAACACCACATTTGACTGTATACCTTTGGAGAGGAATAGAAAGCCCAAGCCTGCTCCTGCAGCTACTCAGACAGAAATTTAATTTCTAATGCCTATGGGAACAGAATCAGACCCCTGAGTTACACTTCTGAGCAGTGAAGATGTCAAGAAATAGTCACCACAGTTGTTATGATGTTCAAATCAAAATTTTAATGACAGATTCCTGAATTAAGCCCATGTCCTGTTAAAATGCAACTTGGCTAAAAGGATCTGATGTACCCAGGAGGTGGCTGTGAACACATGTGAAGGAGGCTACAGAAAAATTTGCAAATGGTTTGACAGACTTTTACGAAGTCTGGCAAGCAGCAGAAATGACAGCTTGCAAAATGACAAGCACCTGCACACAGTACTGCTTACTCTTTTTTGAGTGTGAAACAACTACTACAAATTAATGGCCAGCTTACATTCATTATGGAAACAAGGACCAAGAACAAAAGCCATTTTCCAACTGAGTGCCTGATCATTAGATCATAGATTTTTTGGTTAATTCCTTCCTTTTCCAAGTACCTTGAGTTCTTGACTACACAGTGGCACTGCTCCAGGGACAAAGCTATCACCGCCAGATCAGTGATGGTCTGAAAATGAACAATCCTCAGGAAGGGGAAATAAGCAACCCAAGCTCAAGTATCTCCCTTCCTCCAAAAGCTCTAACTGAGCTGTTACAGGACAGGTCAGCAGCATAATGAAATTTCTAAGAATCCTTCCAAAGACAAGAATAATTTATATCCCAAAATCTACCTGAAAGTAGATGTAGGCACCTCAGAGCAAGTGGTGGTTCTGGGTCTGAACTCCAGTTTTACAGAGGTGCTTATTTTGCAATATCAATTACAAATATAGATTTTAAATAACTTCAGAGACAAGCCTCTCTGTGATGTTTATCTGCTCAGCATTCTGAGCACTGTAAAATCCACTGGAGGTTGTAAATGAACTCGGGTACCTACACCAGCATTGTCTAGTTCCACAACCAGTCCCTAATGTTACCACCAGCTCATTCATAACTGTTGATTATTCTGAAGTCATTATAAACTGCCCTTCCCTTTCCTAAGTACTGTGACACTGAAGTGATTAATGTGTGTCATAATTTGACTTTCCAAAGAGCTCCACAAATGTGAAGAATTGTCAAAAACCACTACACAAACCTTAGAGGTAAAAGGTGGGTACTGAAAATCAGAGAATATAGGCAAAACTGAAGGAGAATGAAGAAAATCTAAGGCCCCTCTAGAAGTTAAGTATTTTTCCAGTTAGGGCGGCAGGCTTCCAGGCTTCTGCTTGCAAGAGTGAAGACTTAATTTTAGCTTAATAACACAAATGCAATCCTAAATACCAGAAAAGCAGAGGATGTTCAAGCCTAGGAAACTAACGGCATGGGACTTCACGTCTTTTTTGAAACTATGGTGAGAAACTGGACAACACTGGTTGAAGCTAGTGGTAGGTTTGAGCTAAGATGAGAAGAAAGTTATCCGATCTCTAGAACTCCCTTTCACAGAATTAGACCTTTGTACAGAGCGTTAATTCAAGCAACTGTATACAGTTAATATTCATAGCCAAGCTCACAGCTTGCATTCAGCGCCATCACAGCTATTCCACTAGTTGCTAACTAACTGACTGCAACATGAGTGTGTCTTGAGAAATCAAACATTTTATAGATGAACTAATTAGAAGTGTTTTAAAATATTATTGTTGCTATTTTCTAGACTCCTCAGTAGAGGAAGCTGGAGAGGGACTTTCACAAGGGAATGTAGTGATAGGACACATGGTAATGGCTTTAAACTGAAGGAGTGTAGATTTAGATTAGACATAGGGAAGAAATTCTTCACTGTGAGGGTGAAGGCACTGGAAGAAGTTGCTTAGAGTGGTTGTGGATGTCCCCTCCTTGGAAGTGTTCAAACCCAGGATGGATGGGGCTTTGAGAAACCTGGTCTAGTGGGAGGTGTCCCTGCCCACGGTGGGGGTTTTGGAACTAGATGATCCATAAGGTCCCTTCCAACTCAAACCATTCTCTGATTCTATGATTCTAAAACTTTGGTTTTGAATCAAGCTGAGCCTCAATTCCCACACTTGAAAAGTGAAAATCTTTCCTGTAACAACGTGTAGTTAATACAGAGGGAAGAGGCAGCACATACATATACCCCATCATCATCCCCCAGGGAATAAACGATCCCAAATTCAGTGCAAGCCTTGGATGGTGCACAGAGAATAAGATGGGTGGTTATGCACTGAGTGACAAGGATGAACAGCAAGCTGCTTTCTAATAACCATCATTTATCCTGTTCACCAAATAACACTGGGATCTAGTTGAAAAGCAGCCAGCAACAAGGTAACAAACGATACACGCTCATACAAGGAACTTAACCGAGATTTTGGTATCTTCTATCTCCAGGGGAGCTTTCATTTTAATATTTATTAAGAATTGATTTTTGCAAGCTAAAATTAACATTAACATACCTTTCTACATTTAACTGTGCATAGTTTATTAAAGTATTGTATTTTGGAACAAGTTGTCCTCTTCAGTGAGGTATGCATTAAAAATACCAAGCAGGGGGCACAAAGGCCAACATGAGACCTGCCAAGTTGAGTTACTGAGTAAATTCTAACACACAAATTTTTCAACCATTTAAACTCTCAACTATTTTTGATAGTAAACAGCAGTAAGCACACTTCTGAAAGATCTCGCTGTCGCACTGTTTTTAATTATGAAATGCATTTTCTCAGTTCTATTTAGTATCACAAAAATGATCCTCCTGGTGGGAGCTGTCGGGCATTCATCACACTTGGAAAGCAGGTACTTACGTAAGGATACAGGATATCTCATTTTAGGGTCTTTCTTAAGTAGTCTCAGATATCATTTACACAGATTTTTGCCATCAGATGGACATCATAAACATAAGAGATTCAAAGGCTCTCTAAAAATGTCTATTATATGAGCTTTCTCAACATTTCATAATGAATTCAGATTCTGTTTAAAATATCTCCAGAACTTGGGAAGAAATGGGGGGAAAAGGAAGTTCCATTTTATGTCAGTCTGTTTTGGTTTGGTTCTTAACACTGCAGGCCTGCAGTTACAAAAGATGAATACTGAACAAAAATAGGAGGTGAAGTGTTCAGTTCTGCTCTGTTCTGTTACAAACACATTTACAGTCACTTCGGCTGTTGGAAATATTGGCCAAGACCCTACCTGCTGACTGCAGAAGATGACCTGCAGTCACTAGGCACTGTACGTTTACAGCTTTTTAAAGTAGGTATGCAGAAATTGTCCACATCTGGGGAAAAATTAATATGAATCCCTAACTCAAGAATCATAGAATCATAAAATGGTTTGGGTTGCAAGGGACCTCTGGAGAACATCTAGTCCAACTCCCCTGCCAGAGCAGGGTCATCCAGAGCAGGTTGCACAGGATCTCATCCAGGTGGGTTTTGAACGTCTCCAGACATGGAGACTCCACCACCTCTCTGGGCAGCCTGTTCCAGGCCTCTGCCACCCTCACAGGGAAAAAATTCCTCCTCGTGTTTAGATGGAACTTATGTTCAAGTCTGGACACCTCCCTCACACTACGGTGAAGAATCCTATTTCACTAGTAAAAGGAAGTGTAACAACAATATTTTTCACAGTTCTTTAAGTGAGTTGGGATGTTGCTTTCTCAGGTGATTAGGAGGAATTTGTCATATATGGTGCATTCTATCAAGATTCACTTATGAGACAAAGCCAACAAAAAACAATGTTGTGTAAGGATTGAAGAAAGGCCCATCTGTGTGAGTGCTTCCTCATTCTTAACAGGACAGAAGAGCTAGTGTTGCAATTAAACAACTGGTACTTTCTCCTCTGCTGGAATAAGAATAAATTTTTATTCTTATATTCAGGAGATGGCTAAATTGCCTTTTGGCAATATTGGCAGTATTTTACTGCACAAATTACTAGAAATTGAAATTGCAAGGATGTAGTAGTTCATGCCAATTTTCTGGCATTATCAGTCAGGAAAGTTTCATTACAAAGAGCATGTTTGTCAAATGTTTTATGAAATCCTAAACTGTATTTTATTTGAACACTTTCATATAGAATCATATGAGGTGATATAAGGCCATCTCTCTTATGAAGAAAGGCTGAGGGCCTTTGGGCTGCTTAGCCTAGAGAAGAGAAGACTGAGGGTAGATCTTATCAATGCTTTTAAACATTTAAGGGGTGGGTGTCAGGAGGATGGGGCCAGACTCTTTTCAGTGGTGCCCAGTGACAGGACAAGAGGTAACTTCCTAACATAGGAAATTCCATCTAAACATGAGGAGGAATTTTTTCCCTGTGAGGGTGGCAGAGGCCTGGAACAGGCTGCCCAGAGAGGTGGTGGAGTCTCCATGTCTGGAGACGTTCAAAACCCGCCTGGGTACAATCCTGTGCAACCTGCTCTGGATGACCCTTCTCTGGCAGGGGAGTTGGACTAGATGTTCTCCAAGGTCTCTTCCAACCCCTATCATTCTGTGATTCAGTGATATGTTCCACCTAAGCACTCCAGATGATCTTAAAAAAAGACTCAATTCAAAAGTGGACTAAATTAATTATGCTGGGAGAGTGGGAACTTGCCAAACACTCTTTTCTAGAGGTCAATCTGGAACACAAAGGAATTGACCTCTGTTGATAGACTGTGTGAGCGTATGCACATTACAACCTCTCCAGGTATATGCAAGTTTAGAATGTTCAACAACGCCTTGCAAGCAGAAAGGATCCTAGCATGTAGTAGGAAAATAAGTCCATGGTACGCAGACCTTCTCTGACAATAGCTTAATCTATTTGGGCCACTCATGCAAAACAACAAAATAGCAACAAGAAAAAGGTAGGCAGCACTGATGTAAAGAAAATAATCCATTTTCCTTACTCTTTGAAGAAAGCATGCAGGTAATTTCAATTCTAAAAAAGCGCCTTAATCAACAATGAAGAATAAAATTCTCATTTCATAAACTATTTCTTACTTTGAATACCAAAACACATTTTTAAAAACATGCTTCTGAAACAAATGCAAGCAAGGCTGATGTAGAAAACACTTTTCTCAAAAGATTATTCAGGTGATAGTGTTGGATCAGAGTAAGATCATAAAGCAGTGTCTCACATAATCTCAGAGAACACATGAAGAAGTTCTTTACTATGAGGGCGGTGGAACACTGGAACAGGTTGCCCAGAGAGGTGGTGGAGGCCCCATCTCTGGAGACGTTCAAAGTCAGGCTTGATGGGGCTTTGAGCAACCTGATCTAGTAAGAGATGTCCCTGTTGACTGAAGGGGGGTTGGACTAGATGACCTTGGAAGGTCCCTTCCAACCCATGCATTCTATGATTCTGTGGAAGAGGGCACATTGAAGAAGTAGACCAGACCCGTTTTTAACACAATGGCATCCAGAGGTGGAAGGCTTACTGAGTAAGGCAGGAGCCTTAAAACGTGATGTCTTCATCTTTGTAACCACAACAGAAAATGTTCAAGGAGATGGACTGCAACTAGTTGAAGCAATTAGGAAAAAAACATTAAACAACTTAAACTTCTTTTGTCTGTTGTGATTAAGAGAGGAACATATTTCCACTTTACCACAGTATTTATGAAGGCAGGGAATTTAGGTCCATGGCATGAAGCAAAGCAACAATAATAACAGATCTCATTCTACTCTCTCAAAACTGAAAAGAATCTGAGAATACGGGGAAAACTGAAGGGGAAAAAACGTAAACAGACATAGTCTATTGGAAACCACTACAAGAGGGACCAAATATCTAGTTGTTATAACTCATGTATTCCCTGCACAAAAGTATGCAGAGGGCGCTCATGTTAGAACTACGTCCTCAAATATTGCCACAAAATTCCAAAACACAATGATGATGACACTAAATTTAGACAAACATACCGTTGTGTTTGTTACTTACCAGTTCTGTGTGAACTTTAAGATGTGCCTGGAGCTTGTATTTATCTGGAGTTGAGTAGTCACAATGTTCCGTGGGACATTTCAGCAAAATATTACTGTGTTTCTGAATGACGTGACGCTTCAGGCAGTTTTTGGTGATGGAAGAATAACTACATTGGGAGCAGTAATATAAATGTTCTCGAGTATGGGTGCGAACATGCATGTCATAATGCACTTGGTACCAAAACAACTTGCCTGAAAACCAAATGAGACACGGAGAAAGAAATTTCTAAATGTTTGTTAGTGAAATTTCCAGTATATACCCAATTTTATTTCAGGGCAAAACACTGTTTGAATCCTGTCCCTTTTATCTTTAATGCAAACTTGTTCTAAAGACCCTTCAGCTACTTAAAATATGTTTACAAAACCCACTTTTGTCTAAAAAGATTGTGCCATATGTGCCAAAACAGCTTAAAAAGAGCAACATTAATGAACAATGATCTTTTTTCCTAATAAGAAAGTCCTTTAAAACTGTTCTCCTATATAAAAAATCTGAATGCAACCGTATACTAAAAAAGATTGTCAAAATCTTTTTTGTTACTTCCTTTTGTGTTACTTCTTCCTAAAAGCCTTTCTGACATGAGGGCACCAAAAAGTGCATGTACAATGTTCTGGTGTTCAAAAAGAATCCCACATTGTTTCCTTTCCATTTATGTAAACACAAAAAAATTCAGTCAGAATAAATGGGAATAGTGTATTGTTTGTACTTTCATAAGCTCATAAAAAACAATTGCAACCAGGAGAGTCTTGATCTGATATGGTGTAGTGAAAATTTTCCTCTAAAAAAAAGTGGTTCAAAACAAGTCACAAAAATATGCCAGCAGATATGTATCTACCGTACAGAATGTATACTATCATACACCCTCTCATAGCATACAAAAAATACTCTGAATTTTATACTAAGCTGATAACGAAGATTAATCATTATAGTGCGGACTGACTAATGCTGATTACGTGTCTAACCTGCCGTGCTCAGCCCCAGTGAAAGTTAGGAGGTGGGGAGGGGTATGTGGACAGAAATAATTTAATTCTATCAAACTTCACATCAACTGAAAACGAAGCCTAGGAAAACATTGCTTTGCTATATTCCACTAGTGGATTTCTGAGGATATTTGAGTCATTTCACACGATGTCTATAGCAAAAAGTAAATCTTGCTGGACCCCCGAATCCATACTGAACAACAAAATTAACAGTGCTACAAAGACACACAAATATATCAAACACTATAAACCAGAGAAGCAGGAAAAAGATGGCCTGCTATAAAACCTTTAAAAAACCAGACAAACATTTCTACTGCTCCTTACCACAATATTCACATTCTAAATCTCCATAAACCTTCCTTATCCTCTCACACAACTCTGTGTTCATTTGTCTCTTCTGCAAGCTATCCAGGATCTGCATGAAGGCAACAGCTCCACTCCCGCTCTCGGATGTAACTGCATTGGAAGAGGCTGCCTGGGGACTGGTGGCTGCGTTAGTGTCCGGTGCTGGCAGAGGGTTTGTGGTTTCTGCAGAATTTTGAACTGGTGGACTGCTTGTTTCAGACTCAGTAGAAGGCACAGATGGATTTCTCTCTTCAGCGACAGAAAGGTTCTCAGTCATTGTGTTGCTCTGACTTGGATTTAAACTTTTGTCTTCAGACAGCAAAAGTTGAATTTCTTCACCCTGCTCATTTGCAGAGCTGCAGTGATTAACTTCCTCTTCATTCGCAGGAGAAACTTTTAACTCCTCAGGACCAGAAGTACCATTTTTCAGCAGAAAGCAATCCGACGCTGCACAGGACTGCATGTTTGGGGCTGCTATATCTGTTGTCTCACACAGCGTCTCTGTTACGTTCTCCACCAGGGGATTCTCAAATTCTAAGGAAGGGACCGTGTCTATTTTTAAGTCACCATTATGTTGACCATTATGGTTTACATCTGCAGCTGTCGATGCATCTTTACAAGCAGATGGTTGTGGTGTGTTAACAGCATCAGCACTCGTGGCAGTCAACTCATCTGCACTTTGTGCTAGCTGTTCACCAAGGGCTTCTGGCTGGATGTCACCTCCTGGCTCAAGCAGGCAGAAACTCTGATTGATGGAACTGTTAAAAACAGAAGTCTCCTGCAAATCTGCATGCACATCTTTGATGTGAGCACGGAGTCTTACAGAACTGACAAATTTCTTCAGGCACACAGAACACACGTAAACAAATGGGTGCTTTCGAACATGAAGCTCAAGGGCTTGGTATTTAGTGGCTCCATGACCACAGAGCTCACAAGCAAAGGGCCTTTCATCGCCATGAACAAGCATGTGACGGTCCCGATCGAGTTCATTTTTGAATTTGCGTTCACAAATATGGCAGTCATAAAGAAGTTGTCTTTTGCCCTCTCGTGTCATCAAGCGAAGCTCGTCAAAAACATCTTTCACCTTTTTATCTTGAAGGTCATGTGTTTCCTTGATGTGCTTGATCAGATTTTTCACGTCTGAGTATTTCTTTTTGCAGAAGCGACAATGCTGCTTAATCTTCTTATGAACTCTTTCAATGTGGACTTTGAGGTGGCCTTTGCTGAGACAAGTGAAGGTACAATAATCACAGCTAAACTTCTCCCCTGTATGTTTCCGCATGTGAACATTAAGGTTGGCTTTGATTGCACTGGCGTAGCTGCAGTATGAACACTTGTAAGGTTTTTCATTGGTATGAATCCTCAGATGTGCTTGGAGGGAGTGTTTAAATTTGAACACCTTGTTACAGTATTCACATGTAAAAATCTTCAGTTGAGTTGGGCCCAACCTGAACAGGAAACAAACCACTTACATTTACAATATTGAAACTTGGTAACATAATATGTAAACATTTCCCAAGATATTCCTCATGGACAGAAATACTTTATTTTTAAAAGGTATTCTCCACAAGCTTTTTAAATTCTACAAATTATGCACAGATTATTTTCAGCTGCTTCGTTCCTTATAAAGCTCAGAATACATCCCAGTTTCAAGAGAATGGATAGGGAAGCATTTCATACGTATTTTGCATGAACACAAATTTAAGTACTTCAAAGTTACCTGCTGGATTTCATTGCCTGTTCATACGGGGTTTGCTGAATGGCATATTCTTGATATCCTCTTCGCTGTGATGGGTCTTGAACTGTGGCCTCTGGAGTTGCGGGTTCACTTTCTTGGGGAGCAGCCTCAACAGGAACAATTTTTGTGGCTCCTAAAAGCAAGAACAAAAAATGCTCATTAAAAATGTCATGTGAAAACATGCGTTATCTATAATATACAAGTATAAATAAAACATTAAACCCAGCAACCTGATCTCCTTCTATGATCAGGTAACCTGCTTAGTGGATGAGGGAAAAGCAGTGGATGTTGTCTATCTGGACTTCAGTAAGGCATTTGACACCATTTCCCACAGCATTTTGCTGGAGAAGCTGGTGGCTCAAGGCTTAGACAGGTGGACTCTTCGCTGGGTTAGAAACTGGTTGGATGGCCAAGCCCAGAGAGTGGTGGTGAATGGAGTCAAATCGAGTTGGTGGCAGGTCACAAGCGGTGTGACCAGCAGGAGTAGGGAGGTGATTGTGCCCCTGTACTCAGCACTTGTGAGACCACACCTTGAGCACTGTGTCCAGTTCTGGGCACCACAGTACAAGAAGGACATTGAGGTGCTGGAGTGGGTCCAGAGAAGGGCAACGAAGCTGGTGAGGGGTCTGGAGAATATTTCGTATGAGCAGCGCCTGAGGGAACTGGGATTGTTTAGTCTGGAGAAGAGGAGGCTGAGAGGAGACCTCGTTGCTCTCTATAACTACCTAAAAGGAGGTTGTAGTGAGGCTGGTGCTAGTCTCTTCTCCCAGGCAACTAATGGAAAGGACAAGAGGTAATGGCCTCAAGTTGCACCAGGGGAGGCTTAGATTTGATATCAGAAAGAAGTTCTTCACTGAAAAAGAGTGATTAGCCATTGGAATAGACTGCCCAGGGAGGTGGTGGAGTCATCATACCTGGAAGTGTTCAAAAATTGGGTAGATGCGGTGCTTCAAGACATGGTGTAGGGGTTAGGGAGATGTTTGAAGAAGGTTGGAGTAGAAGTCTTTTCCAACCTGAATGATTCTATGATTTTATTCTAATCATTAGTTCAACTAGTTTTGTTTCGGTTGTTAAATTAATGTGCATAAAATGACAGATATGCTTCCAGAAGACATCAGTACATACACCACCAATACACTCAAATAACATGCCAGGACTGTTGGTTCTGAGTGTTATTCCTGGTGCTTGGTGCCTACTGTTATGAGCTCCTATAGCCAAACAGAATCACAGAATCATAGAATGGTTTGGGTTGGAAGAGACCACAAAGATCATCCAGTTCCAACCCCCTGCCACAGCAAGGACACCTCCCACTAGTCCCAGTTGCTCAAGGCCCCATCCAACCTGGCCTTGAACACTTCCAGGGATGGAGCATCCACAACCTTCCTGGGCAACCAGTGCCAGTGTTTCAGTACCATCAGAATGAAGAATTTCCTCCTAACTTCCAATCCACAAATAAGGCTGGGGAGAAGATACTGTTTAGTCTATCTTTAAATGCCCGCACATTTTTTCCCTTAAACAGATCTTTTGCTCCTTATATTTTGGGGCATGCTGCCACCCCTTCAGAGTAAAATAATAAGTTCCACGTGCACTTTTCAGTTTCCTTTAGAAGCAGGAGTACAGGGGGCTCTACTGGATGCAATAGCATCAGATTCTATCCCTCAGAGGTTTATAGTTAGTTGAGGCAAAAATAACCATATTTTGAGCGCGTTGAGACTATTTAGCTGGCTGTTCTTTATTTTCTGATCAGTGGCAGGAAAAACTGCACCCATAGTTAGCACCCAACTATGCATCGACGGTTAGCATTGGAGGTAATGAAAATCCATGTAAATATTAATTAGATTGAGGAAAGTAGTGCTGCAGACAAGACAAGGGAGAAAGATAGAGATCTTATGGGTCCTTCAGGGTGATTTGAAGTGGGAAATACAGATATATTGAGAAGAGGCCATTTGGAAATATGCAAGGCTAGTGAAGCTTTTTGTCTCAGATGGGACATCAGCCAAATCTGTAAATAGAGGCTGCAGTAGCTCTGTTGCTCAC
The DNA here is from genome assembly GCA_013400335.1 of Eurystomus gularis. NCBI lineage: Eukaryota > Metazoa > Chordata > Aves > Coraciiformes > Coraciidae > Eurystomus > Eurystomus gularis. The sequence continues at coordinate 46,465 of VZZY01009094.1, read as the reverse complement.
TAAATTGCCTGGAGCTAAAAAGAGCTTTTTTGAACTACTGTTTTTTAATAATGCTTTCAGTTCTGTACTAAAGATTCTGCCAGTTGATCTGACTGGGTTCAGTATAAAGATGATAAAACAGACATTAGACACCAGACCAGAGTTCCCATAGTTCAATATTTTAAAAACAGAAGCAAGTTCCCCTTTATTTAGAACAACCCAGTTAACAGAAAATAGATTTTGAACTGCTTTCCATGCATGGCTGCCTCTTTCAGGCCTCCCATTTCCTCAATGTGAGACAAAGATCCTCATTAAATGCCCTGCACTGAACCTCCTCTGTGCCCTTCTGTATTTCAGGATGTTTAAGCATTTCCTGGAAAGACTGTTGAGCTGTTTAATAGACTTTTTTGTTATCAGTATAAAATTTTAATTACCCAAATGAGTTGGACTAGATAAGTACTAACTCACCAGTATTTTGCATACTTGGAGCAGACAGAATGCTCCAGGCCATCCCAGCACTACAGCCTACCTTCCCCATGTAGGCAGTAGAGAGGAAAATACCTCTAAAAAGCTAAAAAGGGAGATCCAATTCTTCAAACATACTGACAGAGTCCTTGCTCACTGTAGGCAATCGCATCCCCTCATGGTATGTAGTTACATAGTTACTACTCTTAGAAGATATGGAAGTATTAAGAAACAGATGCCTCCATCCACTTGGGATGCTGCCTAAGTATGTGCTACTAATGGACCAGCAGCCACAGCGATCACTGCTGTATCATAGCCCCAGCACAAGAGAGATGTGGACATATTGGAGCGTGTCCAGAGGAGAGCCACCAAAATGATCAGGGGAATGGAGCATCTCTCTTATGAAGACAGGCTGAGGGAGTTGGGGCTGTTCAGCCTGGAGAGAAGGCTCCGGGGGGACCTTATACTGACCTTCCAGTACCTGAAGGGGACCTGCACGAAGGCAGGGGAACGTCTGTTCACAAGGGTTTGTAGTGATAAGACAAGGAGCAACAGGTTTCAGCTAGGAAAAGATAGATTTAGGTTGGATATTAGAAAAAAGTTCTTTAACATGAGGGTCATAGAGCACTGGAACGGGCTGCCCAGAGAGGTGGTGGAGGTCCCATCCCTGGAGTCATTTGAGGTCAGGCTTGATGAGGCTCTGAGTAACCTGACCTAGGTAGAGATGTCCCTACTTGTGTAGGGGGGTTGGACTGGATGACCTCTAGAGGTCCCTTCCAGCCTAAAACATTCTATGATTCCATGATTCTATAAACTAATGACTACAGCATATGCCCAGAAAGTGAGAAACTTGGTTTCAAGGCTCTACCCAACCTAGCAGGTACTGAACCCATGTTCCACATCCCAGAAGAATGCCCTCAATATTTGTGTGTCTAAAAAGCAGCCACAGGCTAGGGGAGAAGTGTAAGAACAAGGCAACCAGATACAAGCTCTGGTTTTCCATTAAAAATACCATATGTCAACAAGAAAGAAAAGTTTTCCTAACTGTTTCCCTGGACAACCATTTCAGGAAGTCAGAGTACACAAATACAAGGGGAAAAGAAGAGGTTAACTGCACCGATCATGTCTTTCACAAAAATCCTTCCTCCAGCATTGTTAGATCTCTATTTTAAATGCAGAACGGACTTTAGTTTACTAGAATTTATGTCTTTTGCTTTCCTCTTTTCAGTCAATATCATGTTCTAAGTCAATCTGCTTTAAGAGTAGTAAGATCTGAGTTCCTCATGACATTCTGACAGCAACTTCTACAGATAAGTACTACGCAGCGTGCCGTAGCTCTGGCTCAAACTCAGTGACAGCCTCTGATCTCTTACAGTCTGTCCCTTAGAAAAGTAGCTTGCCCTTCACTATAGAGCTCTGCAATATTGCCAACAGTCTAAAAGGTAATCACAAAGGAGGGAGTTATTAGGAAAGGATCAGATGTAAAACAAGAAACATCATCAACCAAATTCCTACTAAACTCCAACTAAATTCCGTGAACTTCCTACAACTTCAAGTGTGGACAACAAAAAGGATATAGAAGAACCAAAAAATAGTAACAAAGGCAGAATTAGAAGTATTTTGTTTGGAAACAGTATATATACATACACACACACACACATATATGTATCTCTTAATCAAAGACCTTCCGCTTAGAAGAGAGATAAATAAAAGAGAAATATCAGAAAGACCTCTAAGAATTAGCAATGCCGTGAAAAGAGTGTGCAGAATCATTCTCCATCTCATAAACCACAAACAAAGAGCAGTTCAAAGAAATAAGTAGTCAGCAGGCTTAAAACAAAAGAATGTACACTTTCATCCTGTGTGTAATTAAATTATGGAACAATTACTGCACAATGTCACAGAGACTGAAAATATAAGTACATTTAAGAAGGGATTTACACAAATTAATAGATATGCATTAATTAAGATGATCCAGATGCAGCCACCAGTGAAATGGCTGTCAGAATCTTGGAGGCTTTACGTAGTTAAGTTTCTTATTTCCTTCCTGTAGAGATGCTTGCTACATACAGAGACAACTGGTCCAACTAGATCATCTTTAAGCTATGGAGTTTTTTTTCTTTTTAGTTTAAAAAAACCTTTATCATGTAGGTACCTTGGTCTGTACAGGTATGAAATGAATATTTGTCCATGACAATCTCTTCTTGAATTAATGTAATTTTTTCAGCTTCTACAATATCCTATAGAATGTGCTCCAAAAGCATATGGTGAATGGAGTTCAATCCAGTTGGTGGCAGGTCACAAGCAGTGTTCCCCAGGGCTCAGTTTTGGGACCAGTCTTGTTTAATATCTTAATACCAATGACCTGGATGAGGCGAGCGAGTGCTCCCTCAGTAAGTTTGCAGATGACACCAAACTGAGTGGGAGTGTTGATCTGCTTGAGGGTAGGAAGGCTCTGCAAAGGGATCTGGACAGGCTGGAGCGATGGGCTGAGGTCAATTGCATGAGGTTTAACAAAGCCAAGTGCTGAGTCCTGCACTTTGGTCACACCAACCCCCAGTAACGCTCCAGGCTTGGGGAGGAGTGGCTGGAGAGCTGCCTGGTGGAAAAGGACCTGGGGGTGTTGGTGGACAGCCGGCTGAACATGAGCCAGCAGTGTGCCCAGGTGGCCAAGAGGGCCAACAGCATCCTGGCCTGCATCAGAAACGGTGTGACCAGCAGGAGTAGGGAGGTGATTGTGCCCCTGCCTGTGTAAGAACCTGTTCTTACAAGGTTCATAAAATGTAGCACCTGGAGATAGGAGACTCCAATTACAGCTCTTCCCCAAAGCCTCAAGGAAGGGAGGATATGTGTATGAATCCATGAATTAACACCTATATGAACCCATTTACAACACCTACATGAGCCCTTAACCAGCCATCCTGTGTTCCTCTTTGCCCAGGAGGAGTAGAGAACTTTGAGGGGAGCCTCATATGTGGCAGTGAGGGGATTGCACACCAGGATTGGGGAGAAACCACGTGCAGTGGAAAGAGGCAAAGGAGGTGGGAGACACAACTGGAAAATGAGTGTTTAGCAACAGCTAGGAAAGGGCCCAGAGTTACATCAGACAAGAGAAAGGAGACCATGGTTAGTAAGAAGAAGAGGTGCAAACCTCAAACCACCCTGACGCTAGACCTCTACACTTCTAGTGCTCATCATGGAATGGTTTGGGTTGAAAGGGTCCTCAAAGATCTTCTAGTTCCAGTCCCCCTTCTATGGCAGGGACACCTTCCATTAGACCAGGTTGCTCAAGGCCCCATCCAACCTGACCTTGAACACCTTCAGGGGATCTTCTACCATATTTACAAAATTGCAAGATCAAATTTTTCACAGCTCTGCATAAGTTCAAAACCCTGCGTGATGTTTCTCAAGCAATGCATGTTAAGGTGTTTTTTACTTTCCTCCTAAGCACACAGAATATTCGTAGGTGAGTTCGTCCAGCTTCCTCCAGCAGCACAACTAGAAATGCATTTTAGCAAACAAAGCCCAAGCATAACACAGATCTCAATATCAAAAGATATTAAAGAACAACATAGAAAATCCAGCTAGCTTCCAACCCACTGCAACAGAATAAATAAATGCATCCTGGTTGTTCTGAGCTATAAGCAAAACAAATATTCAGAAATGTTAGCAATAATAAAAAGGAGAACAGTGAAGCTACAAAGCTGAAAATAATGGGCAAAGCTATTACAAAGGGATTCTGTCAGGTGAGTGAACGGTTTATATAAAACAGGCAAATGCAAGTTTAGTTTTAAAATAAATAGTCTGAAATTACTCCAAAATCCTTTGATGAAAAGGCACTATAGAAATGTATGAAGAATCCTTCAATCATTATATAGGAACTTTATTTGATTTTCAGATATATATACATATTTTCCATCAAACTATTTGTGTGCAGAAGTATTAAGTTATACTAAGTATACTAACTTGTGTTTTCATAAACAAAGTTACATTTATTATAAATAAACACACAAGAGCTGTAATAAAGATATTACAGGGAATAAATACTTACTTGTTCTTTCATCACTGTTTTGGTTTTGTTTGGGTTTTTTTCCCCCCTCATTTTCTTCTTTAAAATATCCAGACTAAACTTAATTGATGTTAACGCAGATAACTACACCTAGGTCCAGCATTTATCATACCTATGAAGAACTGTGATGGTAGTTCTAAAATTATGTAGCTGCCAGGTGCAGAGATTTTTTATCAAGATAATCAAATAATACTGAGTGTTTTTCAGATAAATATCAAAAGCAGTTCAGTCTTAGACCAATGACTATTTTATACAGTGTCAGCACGGACAAAAATGGATTTGCTTATACAATCAGTGATTCTGATTACCTGGAATAGCTTCATGGGCTGTCAAAACCACACTTATAATAGGATTTTTAGCTCCTGAAACCTGTTCAGTCTCCTTAGTTGATGGAGTTTTCTCTGTTTTCTGAGCTCTGGGCCTCTTTGGAGTTTTCTCTCGCTCGTCTTCCTTCCTGTCAAGGTCAACGTCAGAATCATTACCTAAAGAGCAAACATCAAAAAGAATGTAACTATGTATACATACATAACATAACTATGTCTACAAGAAATAAATAGGAGAAAATTAATGTTACTGTAGAAAGAAATACATGTTATCAAAATCAGACATGATGCATGAGTCCCCAGAGGGGAAGTTTCCTCCCCTCCGTTTAATTAAGCTAATATGATACTTACACAAATAGAGAAAATAGACAAAAATACAGGAAAAAAAAGACTCTCAGAAACATTTGTGTTTCTACATTATCTTGACATTAAAGTGGATTTTGGTGACAATTCTACAAATATGCAGAATTTCTCATTATTTCATTATTAATGAACAAATTCTTTTTCTCCTTTCCACGTGTAGTTGTTTGATGACTTCAGGATTTTTTCCTCCTAGTACTGGATTCATTATCCATCCTATTTAATGGAAAGTCTTCAAATTGTCTCTCTGGATTAGGCTTTTTTAACCCATGGTTATTGTGAATCAATAGCCAGAAATGTACTTTTCTTTTTCAGTGTTGAATCAAGAAGAATTAAGGTTCAAAACAGTTCTTTGGTTCAACTGAACTCCCGACATGCAACTCTCCATTTTGAAAGGCCTGTACATCTAATTCATCCCCTAACAGTTGCTGTCGAGAATGCCTTCAGCCTCTTAAATTGGGAAAATTTGGACCTGTTAACTAGAAAGCAATGCAATATTTTTGTATTGTAATATTTTGTATAGGTTTGTATTCAAAACACTGATCTGAAATAAGAGTGAATAATCAGTAACTGGCTAAGTTGTTCCCTGAAGCTATTCTTCCTTGAAGCAAATGAAGAATTCCTTACCAACATTCTAAAAATAAATAACAAAAGTGCTTCTATATAAAGAATTAGCAGCATAAAAAAAAATAAAAACAGAGGGGTGCAAGTTTATACCAACAAAATTTCTTTATACTAGATGAAGTGGTAGAAAATGCAGGCTACGGAAAACAAATGTGGCAAATTAAGGCATTATGCAAATGTTCCAAAGGTAATGAGTAAGAAAGGCCAAAAAATTGATGGAAGGAAATTATAAATGAGCCCAGTGAATTTCTCCTTTTTTTTTCCCCCTGAATTTAAAGCAGCTCACACCATCTCCAGAATAAGTCATTCAGTGAGTATTCATAGCGTGCCATAGCTGCTCTACTGAGATAGGGAAACACTATATAAATAAAAAACAGGAACAGCAAAGCTGTAGCGTGTCTAGAGTTGGTTATGACACACAAACAGCAAAAGCAGCACAAAGATATGCTACATGGAAACGGCTGTGTTTTAATTTCAGTAATAGTTTGGACATATTCAGCTGAGATTCAAATAAGTCTGTCTCCCATGGTCTTACCTTAATGGAATAAAGGGTTGAATAGTGCTGGCTCTTCCTTAAAAAAAATGAAGGACATGAGCACAAACTGAATTAGCATAGTTAGGACTGACCATCTAACTATCACCTGGATAAACTGCGAGCTCTTTACTAGACACAAAACCAGTAGGAAACGAGGTAGGTAGGAATTAGTTTAGATTTCTCAGGCGTATTGAGGCAGAAATGTGCACACTGACAACTGTAAATGACTTGACGCTAATCTGTAAATCTGAAATATATATTTCCAATACCTAGAATGAGCAACAACCACATAGCAAACTGAATTCAAAGACTGTTAGCAAGTCGTCTTTCTAGGGAGTCATGTTAGCAAGGTTTTTGCCCCAGTTTGCAGTTCCTCGATTAGAGAAAGCGATGCTCTGCCTTGAGAGCCCCTCGCTTTTCACTGCCTGCCAATGATTTCTGTAATTTCATTAGATAAATTCCTTGATATATGCACCTCTTCTCAACTACCTTTTTCCTCTGTAGATTTCCATGATTTTGGAAAATATTGCTGCTTTATAGGTATAAGAGGTCTCATTATGTCCCCCTTCAACTCCTTAATACAGTTGTAAATTATAGATCATATATAATATGTAAAATATATTACATAGATCATATATAATATATAAAATATATTACATAGATCATATATAATATATAAAATATAGATATTGAAGCTTCATAATTCTAACACTGACATTTCTCTGCAATACTTCAAAAAGGATATTTGAATATAAAAAACTATCTCCTTCAACCTGAAACTGCTTGTGTAGTGTTTTCTTTTGGTGTGATGAATGGGGTGGGAGTAAACAAAAACATTTTTCCACATTTCCCTCATGAAACAGCCTCTGTCCGTTTATTAATCAACAATAAAATGAATCATCACGAATTTCACAGCAGGACCAGGCCACCAACAGAAGAAAATCTTCTCATAAAGAAACAGAACACACAAAGAATGTAAGCTGCTTATCAAATTGTCTTTCCCTAATGCTACTTCACATACTGTTAAACAACAAATACAAAAATTAATTGGGTTAGCTGCTTTTCTCAGTGGACAGTAATAGTTAGTGACAGTATTAGGGGGGAAAAAAAAAGAAAATATATATATACACACACACACACCTGTGGAAAAAACTCGAAGTAATTTTTTGCATGCATTTTGCTTTAGCTAAAAGAAATCCAGAAGTACAGATTGAAAGGAATGGTGTGATGAGGACAACAGAATTTTCTGCATTTTGCTCAGGATCATATAATGAATTCCTAGTAGGCATATGAACAGAATCCAAGCACCCTACTCCTAAATCCTCCTTTCTAACCATTGGAAAGTAAGAGTTAGTCAGTTTGATGAGGAAACAGTGGTTGAAAACAAACATTTTATTGCCTTTTCGCGTTAGCCTAGAACTTTATTAACTTTTGAATATTGGAATTCTACTAAAAAAATAGAAAAGACAAGGATCAACCACAGACGAGTTTGTTAGGGATCCACACTAATAATTATTACCACAGTAATAGTGTTGCTACTTCACATACATAGCAACTTTGCACATGGATGCTAAGCACAAAATATGAAGATTATGGCCCTGTGAAATATTTCCTTAAGAAATCCAAAGCTGGTAAGTACTTCAAACAAAGGACTAAATCTCAACTTGTCTTCTCAATATAAGCTGGGGACATCCAGCAATGAACAGGAGGACACAGTCAGTATCTGCACAGATGCAAGGAAGGTACGGAGTTCACACAAAAAAAGCCCACACATACACTGGCCAAAACCAGGCAAGCAAGAACATTCCACTGGTTTGCTGATCATACATCTTTCAACTAGTGCTGAATATTTATAAGAACATTCTCACCACTCGCATGATACATGGGGGGAAAAAAAAAAAAAAAGTAATTTCCCCTCTCTACAGAGTGGTAAAGCCAAGTTCTGATACTTAAATGTTAAAATTTATTCACTAATCTGATACGTATTGATGGCAGTAGCCCCAGTCTTCCCTGTCCTGAGAGAAGACAAGCATCTTCCTGAAACGATTTTTTGATAAGGAGCTAGGGCTGCACACACTGCTAATACATTTTGCCACAAAAATAACTATCTTATAGTGCATGCATAACCTGAAAAAGACTTAAAAATAACCCCAGACCAACACTCCTCCTCAAATCACCAACCAACCACAAATCTTAACTCTCAATGACAGCTGCTTTCTTCCTGAACTCTCTCTACACCAAACCCCCCTGAACTAGAAGATGTGCTTTAGAAATGATTAAGAGAGACGAAAGCACATTTTAATGAAAAACAAGAGTTTCAGCTTTGACCACACCGCTCAAACTGCCTTTCCATAATATGGGACCATCTCATCTGTAATTTAATGTCTTCCTGGAAAAAATTACTTACCAAGCCACTCTATCATCCCCCCTTTCCTTCCCCTCTCCCTCCTCAGAAGAGGAAAAAAAGGGGAGGAAAATAAGATGAGAAACAAAAAGCAGTTTAATAATAATAGAAGCAAAGCTAAGCAAATCCACGCGCAGAAGCAAAGGAAAACAAAGTTATTCTCCACTTCCCATCAGCAGGTGATGTTTGGCCACTCCCTGGGAAGCAGGGCTCCAAGATGCATAGCGGTTGCTCTGGAGGACAACAGAATGACTCCTCCTCTCCTCCTTCTTCTCCCTAGCTTTATAGCTGAGCTGACGTCATATGGTATGGAATATCCCTTTGGTCAATTTGGGTCAGCTGTCCTGGTTGTGTCCCCTCCCAAGATCTTGCCCACCCCATCCCACTGGGGGGGAATGTTGGGAAGAGCCCTGGTGCTGTGCGAGCCCTGCTCAGCAGTAGTCACAACATGGGTGTGTTATCAGCACCCTCGTAGCTCCCAGCACAAAACTCTGCTGCTATGTGGAAAACCAGCTCAGCCAGACCCACTACAGTGTTACCATTGTAGATTAGAACGTCAAAATAAGTGTTTTGTCTCTCAGAACTAGGACAATTGACTTGTATAATACTATAATTCAACAAGAATTGTTAAGGAACACCCATAAGTCATTTTAAGATGTTTTCTGAGGAAATGGAGTATGTGCAACTTCGCATAGCTAAGCAAAGTTTCTCCAAGCAGTAAGGGTCTTTGCTTGCTCCTAAACAGATGTATTTAGACAAACCCCCTCACTTTGCATTTCCCTTGCTAAGCAGCCAGCGCAGCACCTTGTCAGCTGGCACTTCTGTTCAGCAGAGGAACAAACTGAGTCCCTCATCTAGCAACAGGTATTTAAAATACCTGCTTCTGTGTGTGCAAGAAATACAACGTGGTGTCTGTGCCTTCTACCGTGTTTAAGAAATGGCTGTGTCTGTGCCGACAAGTAAAGCTACTGTCAACTCTAAAGGAATCACTGCTTTGCTTTCAGACTCCCATAATACTAGAATGTTCATCTGTCCCATGATTCTGTCCAAGACATTAATGGAAGGTACTGCTCTCTGCATTCATAATTGGATGTACGACATTTTGCAGGCACAGCTACACGTCCCTAATTGGCATGTTTTTCAACTATTCTTCATTCATAGTATGATTTTTTTACCCCCTAAAAGATGGTGGTACTTCATAGCAACAAGAGAGAGCAGCCTGGAAAAAATAAAGGAAACCGGCCATTCAAAATGAGCATATGCAATTGCTTCTCCTCCAGAGACAGACATCCTACTCTCAGAAAGAATTCATTTAAATTAGAATCCGGCTGATGGCAAAACCATTTAAAACTAAGCCCAAAAGTGCCATCTGTAAGAATTATACAAGCTCCTCCTTCAGCAGGAATGAATGGTTCACTCCGAGAAGAGAATCTGGCCACTGCTGCTGTCTGTCCTCCACCCAAATCCCATTGCTCAGTCATCAAGTGTCCTCTCTTATACCTGCCAGAGATGCAGATGTGCTGCGGTGTGGGAGAGGGACGGTGGTTAAATTGATGAGTACTTGAGACCTGTTGTCTGTCTTTCAAAACATGTGAGTTTAGAGGCTGATCTAATCCAGCAACATCCACAATCCCCAAGGCCATCCCAGCATCAGAGGCTGAAGCAGCTCTGTTTTGTGGCAGGGAGCAGATAGTGAAGATACATGGTTGTTCAGGAAGAATCACAACCCTTCCAGTTTTGTCTTAAGACAAAAAGGACGGATAGCAGTGCCACCAGCCAGCCAGATCCAAATCATCAGCCCAAACCATCAACTTGATTTAACCAAATGAAACCAGAAATAGGTGTACACACAGCTCTGCTTAAATCACCAGCTTTGTTACTCAAACTTTCTTAATCAAAGTCCTCTATTAAAATAGATACTTACTATGCACAGAAGTTTTTTAATTCTGTGCAAAATATTAACACACTTTTTTCTTGATGTTTTAGTGAATGGGCCCACAAGCTGAAGGCAACCTCCATGCATCAAAGCATTAAATGAGATGCACAGAGGACGTCAGCCACCAGCAAGGCTTGGTGACTCCTGAAAGAGTGGGAGAGCGATCATTGAGACACTGATCTCCAAGAGGTCAACGTGGATCACCAGTCACAGAAGCAAAGAACAGCAAAGGCCTGTTCCATCCACCCAGCTTTCCTCTGAGCAATACATGCTGCAGTTTCAATACAGGTTTATAGTGATTTGTTAATTGTAATTTTAAATGTCCAATATGATAAGGTTTTCAACACTTCCCTTCTGGATCTACAAAAGACAGCAAAATATTTTATTTCTTGGAAACTTCTCAACTTCAGCTCAAAACATCTCTAGCAATATCTCTCTCAAAAAAGAATATCAGAGTATCAATAGATATCTTTTCAATATTTGTTTAGCATATTTTAGCAATAGCTAAAACATTAGTGTGTTATCAACATTATTTTGGCCACAAATCTAAAATACTGCATCATATGAGCTGCTACGAAGAAAATTAACTCCATCCCAGCCTGACCTAGTGCAAAGGGAAAACATACTTGATTATTAATCAGCTATTGATACAGTACTAAACTTTGCAAGAAATGAAAAGCATGAGGAAGTAGTAAAAAAAAAAACACTACGGAAAAATTCCAGAAGTATTAGAAAACTTGATTAAAGTAATTTCAAGTTGAAAAGACATAGATACAAGGGGGGTGGGGAACCCAACCCATATGTGTCAGGTAAGAGGTTAAGGACTAAAGGAGAATAACTTGCAGTCAAAGCACTTTAGGATTTTTAGCAACATACTCTAAACTACTGTGTCAGAAATGTGAGAGAAGATATTGTATCTCTGGAAGGTTCAAAGACCCTCACTGAAATTCTCCATCTACTAAGAACTTCAGCAATAGAGAAATCTCATCACATTAGAAGTTTCAGTACTCCTTTTTTTCATATATACCAAAAATGTGTCATTTCAAGAAGTTTCTTCCTCAGGGATAGTTTACTCTAGAAAATGATGGTATCAACCACATCTGCTGAAGTAACTGAAATATTTGTTGAGCATTGTACACACCCCCCCCCGCCACACACACAAATATCTGGTGTAATACCTGCAGTACAATGGGCTGAGACAGCTACAGGACTGCTTGTGTATGATACATTTAGATTCAACACCAGCTGATGACAATGAAGCTACAAAAAGATCTCTCAATGATGGGTAACTGGTGACAGAATAATGTGCAATTAGACCAGATTAAGGCGCTCACGAGCTACACTTCTAAACTGCCATTATAGACGGAGCTCTAGTTAACACCGTCAGTGGAGCCTACGAGCTTTTCCACTAACCCTGTGTTGCTCCACAGACTCCCCTGAAGTACTGACTCGATCTTTGCTGAGTATAATGAAAGCTCAGAAAACCTAGTGCACGAACACATATATGCAGACAAGTCCTAGCTTGGAATAGGCTCCCACCTACAGTGACAAAGCAAAGCACATAAAAAATAAGTTTAACTGATAAAACAAAGGCTTTAAGTTGACTCTTAAAACACAGGAAAGATCTGCCTGATCTTTCAGGTTCCCTGAAAACCTAAGTTCACTACTCAGCAGTAGTCAGAAAAATCAAACAATCTGAGGAATCATTAAGAAAAGAATACAACAGAAAAATAAGTAAATAAATAAATCATGCCATGGTATAAACCAGGGATGCTCTTGGGTCTTGACTACTTGTAGTTCTGGTCCTCCACCTCAAAACAGTTACAGGAGAGCTGCTGAGAAAAGTAAGACTGACCAGATGCATACGCAATTTCCATGTAGTCTAGTTAGTCTGTTACTTATGACTAAAGAAAAACAATCTAAACACAGATATGAAGATTTCTAAATTATTAACCTTATGCAAGAGGCTGTACAGAATTCTCATTCCCCATTTCCCAGAGTTACAGAGTAAGACAGCACCCAAAGAAATGAGCAGCATCGGGTTTAAGAAACAAGCAGAAGCACCACTACTTCCCAGACTACTAGCGCTCTTCAACTCATTAACACAGCACACACTGAAAACGAGAGAGCTTTGTAACCCACTGAAATTAATGAGTTTAACAGCTTTCAGTTGCAAATGGTAAGGGTGAAACCTCCAGTTCAGGGACTCCATCAACAACTTTAGCAACCAAGAATCCTGGTGCATTTGGGTAAGTATTTCTTTTTATTTTTAGCTTATGAAAAGGCTCTAATGAAGTTATATGAACAGATAAAAATACATTTATAATTTCACTATTTGCTTGCCTTTTCAATTTGAGACTTCTTTGAAAGTTCATATTTAGAAAGTTCACCCACCATCCTCAACAATTTCTTCGTAATGAAAACTGAGTCTGATAACAATTCAACTCCAAGAGCTCACATTATAAAGAGTATGTTTTCTGAGCTGGTAAAGCAACACAAGCACAACAAAACATCCTAGGTACAGATCATATCATTCTTGTCCATGCCTCAGAAAGTTTTGAGCTACTCAATGTAATCACATTTTCTTAAAGGACAACAACACACACACTACTTTCATCTATGTATTCATAAATAGAAAAGTTGTCCCAAAGCAGTTCACGTGGTAAAGCCAGGAGCAAAAAGGTTTCCTGTGATAGGACAGTAATCAGTAAACAGCCAAATTTCCCAGGTATATTTCAAGGAAGAATTATCCCTTCAGGATAAAACTAGCTTCCAATATGTTCACAGTTTGCAGTCAAGGTAGGAAGCTTTGGGCTGGAGACATTCTAGCTGCACTAGTCACCAGCAACTGAAAGGCCTTGTTATTTGCTGCTCAAGAATGACTCACTTTGCTTGATTGGTTTGCTTTTGCCAGAAAATAAATGAAACTTTATTTCATCTGCACAAAGTTGAGGCTGTTTTATTTTTAAAGAAGGAAAAGGACGAGCAATTGACTTTGAAAAATCTGCCCGTATGTTTTGTATCGAAACAGATCAAGCTCAGATTCTGGAGCAATAATGAGGCAACAGGTCAAGAACAGTTAATTTAAGTTTATACTGTGATCTGAGAGTTTATTTTAAAAGGACATTAGTAATGGCAACATTGCCAAAATAATGCAAGTTAACATCTTACCCAGCACATACAAACAGCGAAGGGAACAGACACTTGTGAGGCAGTAAGAGTAAAGGTCACTATGTATAGTTGAAAAATCCTACCACTGATGAGAGTAAAAAAAATAACCAGGTACTTTATCAAAGCAAGAGCTTCTGTGCTCTGTCAACATATTCTAAGTCCATTTTAATTAGTCTTTGCGACAGAAGTTCAGCTCTACATCTCACTGAAAGTGAAATAGTCACACTAGTTGTGTTATCATAATGACAGACTGGACACAAAAAGGTAACACAAAACTGGAGAAAAATCAATGACAAATTTTGTCTACAAGTAGAATCAACAGGATAACATGCTAAGCAAGCACAGATAAAGCAAAAATCTAATTTTAATGCAAACACAAAGCTCACAAAGTTAAGTAACTCGGACAACTGTATTACTCTGTATGCATGTGACATTCAACTTTGAGCAAAGTTAAGTAGGCAGTTGGACTAGATGATTGTTGTAGGTCCCTTCCAACTATTCAATTTGATTCCAGTACTCACAATTGTCTTTTTAAACAGGCTTCCTAGAGAGGTGGTTGACAGCCCAAGCCTGTCAGGGTTTAAGGGGCATTTGGACAATGCCCTTAACATGCTTTAACTTTTGGTCAGCCCTGAAATGGTCACACAGTTGGACTAGATGATCAGTGTAGGTCCCCTCCAACTGAAAATACTCTGTTCTGTTCTATTCTGTGCTGAAACTTTGGAGAGGAGGACTATATTCAAATCAGTCTTAAAGCTAAATTGAAACCATAAACTCTTATACTCCAAGGACAGTCATTCACATAAGTTTTGTAAAATAGAAGAGATGAGTTTGGAATTACTTTTTATACAGTAAAACAAGACATCCAGAGAAGCAGTCTTCAAATTTATCAGAAGAACAGGACAAAATTCAGGTTTCCCAGTCACTGGATAGAAGCACCTCTACAGGATCATCTTTCCTCGCCTGTGTCTGGTATTTATCTGTGTGGCCCACACCACTTCTCACTGGAAAACTGTAACCCTCTTTGTGAGGAACACAACAGTTGCTTATGCAAAAGCAGCATTTCCGGGAGTTTAAGACAGTCACTACTGCAAAAAACATTCTGACCTTTCTGGAAAACACTGAAATACCTTGTCTGACTTTATTCACAGTTTTGCTTCAACATGCTTTCTGTGTTAAAAGAAACAGACAATTCCATTCCATTTAAAATTAACACTGGGGTTTATGAATTGCTTCTGATCAAGCCACGGGCTGGAAACACAGTTTCACAACATGCAATCTTTATTGGAGATTTTCTTACCTCCATCTCCTTCTTCCTCTCCTTCATTTAAAACAATAATGCAGATATGTTTCCTCAGCTGACGCGTGTTGGAGAATTTCCGATTGCATTTCTTACATTCCAAGCTGCCTGGTGAGACTTCAGCCAGTTCCGGTCCTTCTTCTGTCCCAGGTGGAGCTTCTTCAGTTGGAACAGGATTATTTTCTGCCACGTCTTCATCCACACAAAACTTCTTAGTAGACCCTTTTGGTCTGCCCCTTTTCCTCTTCGCTACAAGAAGCTCTAGAAAAAGTTAAAGTTAAAAAGAAACTATAATTAAATTCCACAGCTAATTAGCTAATATCCATCTGATCTTTGAGCAACAAGAATATTAAATGACGTTTAAAAGCCTTTATCCCTAAAGCTTAAAAAAAAAGGTTAGCTTCACACAAATTTATTTTTAAGCAGTGGTATTTTCTGGCATCTCTGCTACCTGCAAAGCAAAATAGCATTTAATACAATAAAAAGAATCAGTCTCTAGCAAGAAAGACAGAGAGTGATAATCTCAGAGGTTGCTTGCTTGTTTTTTTACTTTACACTCGGCTTCTTGAGGAATTATCCAATCACTACTGTATAGACTTTATTTACTTTGAATTTGCTCTTCTGCAAAAAACTGTCAGGTCACAAACAGCAAAGTGTGGTAGCGTTTAAATGACTTTCCTGAGCCTGAGCAGACATCTGGTGAAGTATCATGTCTACTCAGCATAAAAGGAAAACTTAGCGTGCATCAAGAAGAGCTGGCCCGTTGGTATATGGAGAAAACAGGGCAGAGTCAGGCTTCTTCCAGGCTTTTAGAACTCATTTTATCTAATGTTAGACCCTTGAGCTCTCAGATTAGTTAATATTTGTCTTTTATATTGAAGGAAAAGATAAATTACTCTTCAGAGTGCAGTTCAGATTGCATAAGGCCTGAATCATCTGTGGATCCCAGGGTGACTAAGAGCCTAAGTTTAAGAACCTTCAGTTCTGTGCAGTGAATTCCAGCTTTGGGAATTAAATGGTAGAAGAGCTCAATATGGTCGTCGCAATTGCAAAAAAAACCCCTGGAGTATAATGTGCAGTAAAATGTGCTCAGTGAAACAGAACACGTATGAAGCACCTGCCAGTCCATCCTCTTTGTAACATCAGAGACAAAGGACTGGCACATACAAAAGTTTTGCCAAGAACTTTTTTAATGCTCAGAAAATCACAATCAAACTTAAACCTTGTGCACGCTTCAGCTTATGGCAATCACGGCAAAGAAGTCCCTTAAAGGTTTTTACACCCAAATATTTCCAAATGTTGAGACTTGTGCAAAACTAAGAAATAAAATTATTTAAGCACCTGTTGCCGTTCCAAAGGCTTTTAAGTACCTCAAGATTACTCAAGCTAAAAGAGAGTGATGGTAATACACAAATTGTGCATTTTGTGAGAAACTTACATTTCTCCTGCTTGTATTCCAGAATCTTTCACCAAAACCAGTGAATATCAAGCATAAAGATTAAGAGCTGTCTAAGGCCTTTTATCAAGTATTCATCAAGCCAATTGCCTCGCTTCTGCCTGATAAATTAAGACTGACAATGTAAAAGTCTAAAAAAAATCATGAAAGGAGAGAATATTAAAAACCCAAACAAAGCCCAAATAATTTTCAAGTACATATGCCAAAAAGACCTTACTAAATTGGTTGACTTCGAGCATATGGAAAAATAAATGACCTCAAGGAACCTTAAGAGAAGATGATGCGAGAGAACAGGAGGTGGTGGCAGCATCTTATTCAAAAATCTGTCCAACATTTCCCTTATACCAGACAAACAAAAACCTGCCTACAGAGACGCCGGCTTTGAGTTAATGATGTGATTAATAGCAAGTGAAAAAGAAAGCATTCTGTCCTGTTAGAGGAGTGATTGAGTACCTGTCTCATAAATGTAATCAGAACACTAAAAGCTTCATTATGAAAAGGAAAAAAAGCAACCCTTTCATATAAGTTTCTGCAGCCCTCCATCAGCACTGCTCTGAATTTCTGTGCTACTGCACTCCGATGAAAGTAATTCTGTCAATTATCAGCCAAAAAGGGAGCGGTGATGTCAGTGCTCTCAAAACTTCTCTTTACTGCCATTCCTGTTCTTCTGATACCCATCAGTTGTAGCAATCACTATTTGGTGCCTTGAGTTAAAGAAATTAACATGCAACTAAAAGGAGTAAACAACATTTATCTTCATGTTGACCTGTAAAAAGGTCACAGTTTGCCAATGTGCCAAACATCCCATGAGGAATACAGACGTGGATACTGCTCAGGTTACTGTAAAATAATTAAATCCCAGAATTTAATCTGAAGGGGGCCTACAAGAAATCTGGGAACGGACTTTTTACAAGGGCTTGTAGTGATAGGACGAGGAGTAATGGCTTTAAACTGGAGAAGTAGAGATGTATATTTGATGTGAGGAAGAAGTTTTTCACTCTGAGGGTGGTGAGCTGCTGGAGCAGGTTGCCCAGGAAGGTTGTAGATGCCCCAGCACTGGATGTGTTCAAGACCAGGTTGGACGGGGCTTTGAGCAACCTGCTCTAGTAGAAGGTGTCCCTGCCCATGGTAGGAGAGTTGGAACTAGATGATATTTAAGGTTCCTTCCAACCCAAACCGTTCTAGGATTCTATGAACGCAACCACCATATTCTCTGTGTATGATAATTCTCTTCAGCCTTTTACAAGGCAATCATCAGATTACTCAACAAACAGAAATGAAGCAGAATCGGGTGAAAGACGAATGCTGCTTCTTGACTGTCTTAATGTAAACTTACTGAAAACCAGAACGGGACTTTCACATTAAGATAGAAATTGAAACAAAATCTTGTATGCATGTGGAAATGTGAAAACTGCTCCTTCAGAAGGTTGGTGGTAGATCCTCTTCTACAAATAACAAAACAAATCTCGAGCCACTTGGAGCTAGCAATGACACAATTAAATGTTTAATGATGCCCATGGCCATAAATACCAGCTGTCTGTCTCTCTACCCAGCTTGCCACCAGCCAGCCACTCACACAGTTCATAGCACCACCTAAATTAACAATACCCGGTACTGAGTAGTGCGTTGCCATTCATCTATCAGCGCACAGCCAAGTCGATCAGAACCATCATCATTTCCTTCTGAAAAAGAATCCTCTTAACTGTTAAAAATGAAGTAGTATATTAAATAAAAAAATCCAACACATTTCAAGGATGCCTTGTCAGAAGTTTCAAATTGGTCATTAAGAAATTTTTAAAAGTAAGATCCTGTTCCCTAAAACATTTGTTTCTGGGGGTTTTACACTCATCACAGCCTCACTGAAACCAATCTTTACATTGATGGGTATTGTATGAACCATGGCAATATTCGAGGAAGACATTCGGTGCTATGCTATATAAGTATGTACTCAAAGACATTAAAAAGGCACTTCAAAAAGTGAATGAAATAAACTATATGTCTATTTTTATACTGTTCCTTTATGGGAATTATTCACATCAGCTTCTCCAAATCAGTCCATTAAATAATCCATTGTCTCAACAATATTCAGAAATTGAGTAACACAAAACATATCCATTTATGAGGCCTTCAGGTTATTATACAGCAGAATATTTAATTAACTCCTTGAAGTTTAGCTAAGCAATATATGTATATCTATATAAAGAGATACAGACATCTCAGTCAGATTCTACTGAGGTCCAAGATCGTTCTGATTAATTACTTCCGTGGGATTACGATACACAAAAATAGAGGTCCATAATCAGACCTACAGAGCACTAGAGCCTAGATGTCATTTTTTACAATTTATTTTTAGAATAAACAATGTTGAATAAAAGGAAATATAAAATTTAGGTAACAGTAACTTCACCGTTGAGTATTTTTAACTCTTTATAGATTAGACTGTAAACTATGTAGATCCTGGCATGTTGGCACTGTGGATTCCACCAGACTAAATGATCTTCAGCACAGTGTTTGCCTCAAAACCAAGCTTTACCAAAACTGATTCAATAAAGGACAACACCCTTAAAGGGTAGGAATTTCCAAAGTTACTGTATTATGTACAGGAAAATGCAATGCAGGGTTAAGACTGCGCACTCTAAATATATAACAGATTTTTCTCCTCAGGTTTTCTGCCCCTCCACCTCAACTCAATCGCATGAGTAATTGAAGTTAGACACATACAAAAACATTCAATAAACCATTTTGTGTTGTAATGGGGCAAATCTCTCTGACTCCAGGACAATAGGAGATGTGAGACAACCCTGTTAAATGGCTCTTTTTCTCCAAACCTGTGAATTAGCTCAACACAGTCATCAGGCTGGCAGCTGTAGCGTGATTTAAACAAAATTTGTCAGAAGTCACAAAACACTCGTGCAAGTGTTGACTTAAACATCCGGACCAAATGTTAACCAGCTAGATGCATTATGCAATATGCATCCTTCCTCAAATGTCAGTAAAAAAGCTTATATTTTATTTAATCTATTGCAACCTATATGACCATATTCAGAACCTTCTGCACAAGGTGTCATAGAAATTATATGGTTACTGTTGTGTACATGTATGATGGTGCCTAGGAACACCTCTTAGCTCCCAAGCACAGATGCATGCTATAGTTGTACCCTGTGCTCAAGAAAGGATGAGGCTAATGCATATGCCACAGTTTTAAGTGACCTTAACGATATTACAATACCCAGACTATATCGTTTTACATTTTAGAGCACCTATCCCATAATGCAGATATAGTCTGAAAAAAACAATGATCTATCAGGGAATAATATTATCAATAGATGAATCTAGGGCCGTTGATGCTGTCCCTAAAATCATTATCAATCTAAGTAGAAGCAAAACAAAGCACAAAGTTTTGATGAGCACTTTGAAGGAGACCAAGATCATTGTGAAAAGCCATGGAGGGAAGCCCTATGCAGGACGGGAGTACGAGTGGCTACAGTTCAGCAGGAAATACCTGTCATTTCCCAAACAAAGACGTCACACTCCAGCGCTGGGCAAAATGTGACCTATGCATAATTTGTACAACGACATCCGCCTGGTACCTCTGGTTCCACTAGATAAAAAAATTCTAACATCAACCTACCAAAATGATTAGGAGAACGCAACTCTAAATAGATCGTGACTTAGCTATGGGAACGTGGCATGACTAAATACACTTCAGCAGAGAGCACTGCCAATAAAATAACATTAGAGTAATAAACACATATTACATGCTGAGCATTTTATTTGTTCGCAGTACTTATAAAATCATTAATTTATTACTCAGGCAGAACAAAGAGCTCCATTAACAACTCAGCACTCACTCTATACCAATTCTGGAGTCACTACAGTGCTTACCGATACTTGGAAGAGCAATTCTGCTTTCAAAGGACAAAAAGAGGTTCATCTATCAGTCAATAAGTACTGAGAGGAAGTTGTAATTTGTTAGGCTGTCATTAATCAATCACATCTCCTCTTAGTGGCAATAGTGAATTACTACAAAGAGGGTCCACTGAGAAAAAATTGCGTATTACGTATTTTTAAGTTTTGTCTGCTGCAGATTCTGTAACAGGAGGGAAAAATTGATGCCTTGAAAGAAGAATTCTCAAAATTCCTACACTCAACTGTGAAATACCCTATTTTAAAAAAACAGAACACAGGAAATAATTGAATAAGACTTCAGAACAGACTGCCCTCTGTGTGATGGGAAAGAAAAAAATATTAAAGTATGTCTAGAATATGAGTTGAAATCTATGTGAAAGTAATTTACCTTGACATTCCTACTGACAGCAGATGGCAAAGAGCTGGGCTACACACTCTGGAAGAGGTGGCACCATATGATCATATCAGATGATGAAAAGTATTCACCAAGAACAATGAGAAAGGTAACTTATGAATATGTAACTTAACATATGAATGTTATGTTCTACATAATTAGATTTGCAAAGTGATTTTCTAAATGCTGCATATGTCTAATTTCTGTTGCTCTAAATCATAGCAGTAATTACACACTGTTCTCATCAACGTACAATGCATGCTTAGCACACAATACAGAGAGTGCAGACAGTCCCTGATACAAATGCAAAAAAAAGTTTACAGAAGACCCTTTTTACTAAAAGAATTATAAATATGTTACAGAGTACCAGTCTTACTGTGCTCAGAAATACAATTTAATGAAGAGATGAACAGGAAACAAAGATTTAAGAAAAGATGCATTCTGCATGCCTGAGAAATTCCTTCTGTAAAATGAAAATAAAATTAAAATGGCATTTTGAAATTTCATGTAGATCTGATATTTATTCATCTTCTTCTGATGTGCTGTTAAATTTTGGGATTGTGTGAAAAAATCTGGTGCAATTGTTCAGCACCAACCATCTGAGGATATGGCAGCTACAGTTAAATATTATATGACCATTATTAGAAATACCTTCTTATTTGCATGAAGTCAATGTAGCTACTGAATTACTGTTGGTAAATAAATGAAGAAATATCACATGCATATGTTAATGACAAAGAAGAATCTTTTAAGCATGGTATTAGAGTGGGTTTTATTTGTAAGCACAGTTTTTAAAATCCAGAAATCACAATGATTAGAAAATCCCAGTAGTTGTGTTAAGGAAGTGGTTTGCCACCAATATAAATCCATTGCTCAGTATGGGTCTAAAAGACGATATAGTTTTGAAGTCTGAATTATTTTCAACTCATTGCTAATATTACATGGGATTGCAACTATAATCAGTTAAAAACGGAATGAACATAAAACTTCTTCCACTGCAGAGCAAAATTGTTCTGTATATCTAATTCAACCTTTGACTACCAGATTGCTTTACTTACCAGTGCCAATATCAAAGCACAGTTATAAATTGTGAATCGTGCTACTTCCTTTTTGGAAGAAAACTATTAATATTATGTGAATCACAACAGACAGGTTAGACAACTCAAAACGCACACCACCATTCCTAAACCTCAGGACACACCCTCATCCCTGGTGTCCTGGTTACTTTCCGCTGCTATTACACAGCTCAAATTAAAGCTGTAGGAAGCAGACATTTAAAATTAACAGACCAATGTCATCACCCCCTATCACATGCTGAGTTTATCCACATCTGTCCTCTGATCTGTTCTGCACTGAATGACATTCAGATGGCAGTTGTACAGTGACCATTATAAAAACAGGC
Organism: Eurystomus gularis; assembly: GCA_013400335.1. NCBI lineage: Eukaryota > Metazoa > Chordata > Aves > Coraciiformes > Coraciidae > Eurystomus > Eurystomus gularis. The sequence goes on along the minus strand of VZZY01009094.1, from coordinate 24,138 downwards.
TCTGTATAAAACCAGTGCAGAATCATCACCCCACAGGTTTTATGAATTAAATGACTTTGCAAATGACATTCTTCTCAATTTATGACTTTACCTTCTCCATCTTTGTTTATGTTTGTGGGTACTGTTAGAGGTTGGAGCGGAATGATGATGTCCTCCACGTTGGTCCCTTCTTCTGTATGCTTCTCAGAGACATGAGACAATAGTTCGGATTGATTTGGTGAAAATAAGTTACAAAGTTTACACATGAAGATGGAATTGATCCCTGAAAAATAAGTTTAGAAATGAGGAGTTAGTATTTCCAAATTGAAGCTGTCTCTTTATGTTACCACTAGGTGTTGAGATTTTGGTTCAGCTACCACAGTAACTACCAGTTAACTTAATACACCTAACAGACAGTAACAAGCTGAAATGAAGAACGTTACACTGTGAATGAAGACATTCATAATAAATCCCAAAATTAATTAATTTAAGAAATGGTTAAACCACTACCCTACTCAGGGCAAAGAACTTCTCCTGGCTCTAATCTTAGCAATTTTCTAACATGGCTCACAAGGAAGCAGGATGGATTAAGACCTTCTTTCCCTTCCAGTCTCAGACAATGTCACAACTTCATACTGTTTCAAACATACGGTAAAATTATACAAGATATTAAGTCATTGTCCAGGCTCGTGTATCACAGTGATACAAACGTAAAACATTTTACCCTACACAAAGCAGCTCTGAAATGCAGCTGCGCTCTATATCCTAACTTATGTTCACAGACCTCACTGTTCTTTCCTACCGGTACTGAACCTTTCCACCTCACCTAAGCACGTCTAATTCTCTAACTACCTAAGTGCTGGAAACAAAAGAAGGAAGGAAGAATAAGATACCATAAAAGGAAACTTTTCCTTCACTGTAGTAACATCTGTTAGAAAATAAATATATCTTATAAAAAAAATGTATACTTTGATGTGTCATGTTTGCCTTGGCATGTTACCATGAGCATACACTGTGAGTCAAATGTTATGTGCATGGTTTCAGGGGTTATTATCCTTAGATGTGGCTCTGCCACAAACAAAATAGTGGGGAAGAAGGCTGAAATATCTGCAGCGCTGTAGACCACAAAATGTTGCATCTTATGACATTCACAGCTGTGCAGCTCTATCATCTTCCTTTCTCCTTCGGGCAACTCATTTCAGAGATGTATAAACAAAGGGGGCTTTATCCCAATATCTGAAAACAAACAAACATAAAACCAAACAAAAACCAGGCCTTATCTTGACCCATCCACATGAAGAAAAATGGGTAGGAATAAGAAAAATTTAAAGAGTGGAAAAAAAAAAAGCTTTGCTCTCAAAACAAAACACATTGTATCTGTCTCAAAGGCCATATTAATATTCAACATTGACAAAAAAATCGAGTATTTCATACTCTTTGACATACAAGTTCTCTGAAAAATTCAGGTTGATTCAAAAAAAAAAAAACAAAAAAACAAAAAAACCCCCCGAACTAAAAACCTTCAAAGCAGCAGAAAGAATTTCCTTAAAATGTTCCTGATCAAATGCTTTAAACAGAAATTTTACAGAACTTTTCAGACAAAAATTCCTGGTTTTTTTTTTAATTCCCAGGCAGTAGAGGTGTGATGTGACAGCAAAGCCACAGAAGAGTAAATAACAATAAAGAAAGGTTAACAAAGTTAACCATTTAGAAGAATGCAGCTCAAAAATACCCCGAACTTTTGGCAGAGTTAATTCAGAGGACTCTGTTGGCTTTCTAAAACTGCTGTCATTTATTTTAATGGTTTGATTTTTCAACAGTCCCTGTCCAGTAAAACCAAACAACAACCAAGAATCAATTTCAACAGCACGCTTATTCTTCAGCTACACTTATGAACTCCTGGCCCACAGATTGGTTTCAATCGTTCCTCTCCCTCCATCTCCCTAAGGAAAATTAGGGACATACACTCACTGAAATGAACCTCAAATAACCAATGCTATTTGAGGTACAAACCAAACCACACATTATCGGGTAAGTACAGAAATAAAGTGATCTTCTGTGATCTTTGGGATGTATCTCAGGGGTAAAGAACAGGAAAGTTATATTTTGAGACCTGTTTTCAAAACAATCCCAAGCTGAGATCACTACCCCTATTCATTATTCCCCTCTCTTAGAATCATAGAATGTTTCAGGCTGGAAGGGACCTCTAGAGGTCATCTAGTCCAACCTCCCTACACAAGTAGGGACATCTACCTAGGTCAGGTTACTCAGAGCCTCATCAAGCCTGACCTTGAATGACTCCAGGGATGGGACCTCCACCACCTCTCTGGGCAGCCCGTTCCAGTGATCTATGACCCTCATGTTAAAGAACTTTTTTTCTAATATCCAACCTAAATCTATCTTTTCCTAGCTTAAAACCATTACTCCTTGTCCTATCACCACAAACCCTTGTGAATAGACCTTCCCCTGCCTTCCTGCAGGCCCCCTTCACGTACTGGAAGGTCAGTATAAGGTCCCCCCGGAGCCTTCTCTTCTCTTAGAGATAAGGATGTTGTGTGGGACTGTGTCAAAGGCCTTGCAGAAGTCCAGATAGATGACATCTATAGGTCTTCCCTTGTCGACTGATGCAGTCACTTCATTGTAGAAGGCCACTAGGTTGGTCAGGCAGGACTTGCCACTAGTAAATCCATGTTGACAACCTTG
>VZZY01009094.1:1054-11786 GCA_013400335.1 Eurystomus gularis | reverse complement strand
GGTGCCGCCGCCGCTTCCGGTCCCCCGCCCTCAGACCCGGGCCCGCGTCCCCGCAGCCGCTTCCCGCGGGGCGCTGAGGGCTCCGAGCCGGCGGGACGGGGCTGAACGCGCAGGGAGACGAGCCGGGAGGCTTCTCCGCTCACCGGTTGAGCTGCTGGGGTAAAGTGTCCGTGCCTCTCTTCCCGGCGCGGGTGCGAGGCAGCCTCATCCCTGGAGCCCCGGGACGCTGAGGGTGGGAGGTGCAGTTCATGCTGGCCCAGGCCCTTGGGTACCGGAGCCGCTTTAATTTGCCACCAATTCCTGCGGACGTGTCTTAATGAACCTGGTACATCCGCGTATTTAATACAAGATAATCGGACAAGCTCGGAGGGAAGTGAAATTTCCAGCGTATTAAGTCGGTAAACATTTGTGGTGTAGTTCAGAGCAATACTTGGCCTCATGCGTAACAAAGTGACTTTTATAAGTTTATCTGAGCGCGCTTGAGAAGTTTTAGATCTGCCTCAGCGAGCCCTGTATCAGCATGTACCAGCAGTCTGGCGAATTACCCTAATTACTCAGCTTCCAAGTTATGAATACTAGTATTTCTTTAGGAGGTTTTTTTAAAAAATAGGAGCTTCAAGACTCAAACTTCCATGGCAGCACAACTGGTGCCGCTGGAATACACATAAACACCCACTTCTGCCTCGTGTTTTCCTGTTTTGTTGCTTTCCTGTTTTGTTTCTCTACCTACTGGATACCAGTTTTATCACTTTCACTCTCTAATCATCATAAATGTTGTATGCGTTCAATGTTAATGAACTTAGTGTTAAATTCCATGATGTCTGTTACTGCGGTTAATTTCAGTACAAATGACTGCAGGAATCTCATTATCCTTCCAAAGCATTAATAGCATTATATATTTTTTTGTCATACCGCAGATGTACTGTAATTAAGTGTAAAGAGTAAAAACTCTGAAAACAAGAATTCATGTCAGTATTAATTACAGTAATAAACCTAAATAATTTCCTGTTGTAAGATAAATAATGCATACGTATTAATTGAGAAATAGCTTATATTATTTAAATATCTGTGCTTATATCTCTTTGTGACAAGTAAAATTCAGTCATAGGCAGAAAGCCACAAAACCTATGTATTTCTTAGTTTGACAAAACAGTTTTTAACCTAGAAAACATCTATGTGATGATTCACATCATAATTCAAACCTGATTCGCCGCAGCTCTGGGACTGACCCATCTCTGCCATCACTTGTGCATTTTCTGACCATTTCTGCTGTATTCCACTGCAACATTACCAACACAGTCTTGATGATCTCCCTACCGTGGCAGAACCAGCCTCTCTACCACCACCTCATCTCAAAACAAGGTGGCAGCAAATGTTGGCCATTTTCCTCTTTTTTTAAAACCTAGTCTTCTTTGCTTGATGCTGAAATAATTAGGATCTTTATCCCATCAGCCAGCCTCATAGTTTCACCCCATACTTTATTCTTAAAACAGTGTTTTGGGCCTGGACAGAAAATTCCATCTCCTAAAAGGGCTCAAGTTCAAGAGAGGCAGGGAACTACTGAAGAGAGTCCAACAGAGGGCCACGAGGATGATTAAGGGACTGGAGCATCTCGCTGAGGAGGAAAGGCTGAGAGCTCTGGGGTTGTTTAGCCTGGAGAAGAAAAGACAGAGGGGATCTTATCCATGTTTATAATTATCTAAAGGACATGAGTCAAGAGGGTGGGACCAGTCCCTTTTCAGTTGTGCCCAGTGAAAGGACAAGGGGCAACAGACACAAAGTGGAATGCAGGAAGTTCCACCTAAGCATGAGGAGAAACTTCTTTACTTTGAGGCTGAGAGAGCTCTGGAACAGGCTGTCCAGAGAGGTAGTGGAGTCTCCTCTGGAGACTTCCAAAACCGACCTGGATGCAGTCCTGTGCAACCAGATCTAGGTGAAGCTGCTTTAGCAGAGGGGTTGAACTAGATGATCTCCAGAGGTACCTTCCAACCCCTACCATTCTGTCATTGGGTGATGGTGGCAAGTCTACATGTAGCTCCGCAAGACAACCAGATCGGGAAAGCAGAGGGCAGACAGCACCCAGAGGAGATAAAAGAAGTAAGTCAGCAATGTTGCCAGTGACTCATGGGCTGGGGCAAGATGAATGCACAAAAGATTAAAATTGCAGTCAGTTCCTGAACAGCACAAGAGATGCAACCAAACACCAAGGTTGCCCATGGCGGAACAACAAGGAGACATGATGATGGGAACTCAGTGGCGTGTGTCCCTTGTCCTCCCTGTCACCACATTAATTCTGGCTGGACTACCTGAACAAACATCCTTGGTGCTTATGTGCATGACAGGGCGAGTGTGAGGAACTGAAATCATTTGTGTGTAAAACAAAGTCACCTCTCCTAGCTGAGGTCATGTTCACTTCTGTAACACTGCTCGCAGCGTTAACCAGTCTTCTGAGTTTTGCTACATTAGATGCTTGAGGTGCAGGAGCAGGGGCTTCACCAGAGCCACACTGAGTCTTGGGCCCCAGCAGAAAGACTCTGACTGAACAGCTGTACCATACCAATGTTTATGCCACCAGTACTCCTCTTGCTCGGAATGATTTGCATGAGACAGCTCATACGGAAACCTGTTCTTTACTGTTCGTGTCAGGGACCCAGGTAGAAGGCAGAAGGGAAGGAGGACCAGAGCTTTCCAGAGGCTGTGGTCAAACTCCTCTGCAAAATTACTTCATTTGCCTCTGCTGACTGGAATGACAGAGCAACATTACAGCAGAGTCACGCATGGATACCCTGACCTGATGAGAAGCAACATTTAGGGGTCTGCCTTTGGCTTGCTGCCTTGACTTGCCCTCTTCATCATCAGGATTCCTAGTGCCCCTTTTTGCCTCTCTTCCCATCCCTGCTCATTACTGCACCTACCATCTTATGGAAAATGTTTTCTACTAGGAACAATAAAGATGAAAGCACGTTCGTGCTCAGGCACTCACTACCCATGAAAGGAAGGGACTGTGCTCTTTTTAGGACATGAGCAATAGCCATTCTCACCTTGGCACTGTAGTTACATTCTCTGGTCCTTGAGTCACTGAGCCTCACTACAGCAAGTAGGGTGGGTTCTCCTGCCAAGAAAAGTGCATGTCCCAAATCTTTGACGTAGAGCCACTGGTTGAGCATCAATATGACACGTTTAGTTATTCTTTACATACAGCTATTGCATCCAGTTCTGTTTTGCAGTCACAAGCCTGTGTAAAAGGCCACGTTAATAAATGGTTGTTCTTTAACAAAGACGAAAAATCAGAGCTGGAATCTTTTAGCTTTGGTGTCTGGCCTAGTCAAAATGTTCTGGGAGCCCTGGAGGTCAGAAGAGAAGGAGAAAAGCTGTCACTGCTGGGGTGCCTGGCCAGGCCACTGAAACACATCAAAGCCTTTGCAACTCTGAATCACAATTTCCACAGCTTAAACAAAAATACGGTCAAGTTCTTCCAGAAACTTCACCACGTGACGTCATATTAAAACCCACATAACTCATCACCAGCGTGAGTTCAGATGCATCACACACAACAGCTCATCTGTAGATGTCCTCTCACACTAGACAACAGCCCTCACCTCCAGAGGGAATCTGATCCTGGTCTGTTTATTCATCTCACTCTGTCCTGGTTTCCTTATTAACTAAATTCAGGGTCCACTCTACCCGTGCATTCCCTGTCTCTCCTGCAGGTCTCCTTGTCTGACCTCCTTTGCTACCTTTCAGCTCCCAGTCCCAGTTTTCATTCAGAGGAATATCTTTCCTGTTTTCCTCAGAGGCTCTTCTCAGGTACTGTCTGCACTTACTCTCTCACCCCAGCTTCCATCTAGCCACTCGCAGATAAGCTACTGCATGCACAAGTGTTCATCCAACATAGCTACCAGTGTCCTCTCTTCAGTCCTCTCTTCTAGCCTCCATGTCTAGCCACTGTCTGCTGACTTCTCCTTAACCAACTCTCATATAATAATAATGAAAACCCTTCAGTGTGCAGGAGAATGCAAAGTTCCCGTATAGAGCAAGTCAAGTATTGCAGAGGGCTTCAACCTGCTTCTGAAGCTGGAATCCATGAAGAGCGCATGGATGCCCCTATTGAGGGCACAGCAGACACCAGCTCCTCCTTTTCCCTGTTACACGGTTTGGCTTTATTCACAAACCACGGGAAAAGCACTTTACTGAAAATCTGTATTCACAAGTGTGAAACCAGAGCGCACCTTGCTTAGCTGCTCGACACGAGTGCTCCCACAGAACTGAAGTAGTAAAATCAATAAAAAGTTAGAATTAGTACTGCCTTGCACTCCATTTGGTTTTGCATGAGCTATTTCTGGGAGTCTTTACCATCACAGTCATACACGGCGTTTCTGCAGGATCTCTGACTCATTTAGCACTGTTGACGTACCTGACCTAGATAAGCGTTAGGGCTACACAGTGAAGGGGTTTCTCTGTAAAACAAGACTCTGGCTCATTTGTTACAGAAGCTGGAAAATACCTAGAAATAACCATGAAGTTTTATGAGGGGAAATCACAAAGAGGCTTTTCAGGAGAATAACACTTTTCTCAAAGAGTTCATTGATGACATAGAAACAGTGTTCATTAATTGTGTGTTCCTCCTGTTCTGGTTGCTCACCGTGGCATCTTGCAATGTGCTTTGAAAAGTATCGTGTGTTTCTATAGCTGGAAATTTTAGCATCTGTGCTTAAATATGAGAATTGCTTTTTAAAACCCTCCTCCTAGATGTCTTAAATTGAACATAAAAAGTGAGGAAACTTTCTACCCTAAACTTCAGCTCTTCACCCGTGAAAGAAAACAGTAAATTATGTGTTCCTAGACCTAAGGAACTGCAACAAAAAATTTCAGCGAGACGATAAAAACAGCAGTCTGCTGACAGTCTTGGCTTTCACACTTAACAAGCTTCCAGTCTTTGACGTTCCAGCCTTACTGATTTTTGTTATAATACCAGTATTTTTCAGACAAAAATCCCTTTGCATTTTATGAAGTAGAACGCATAAAGTATTCTAACAGAAGTGCAGAACTCATGAAAAACTAAATATGGTAAGAAATACTGTAAAAAAAACCCCAAACATCTTCAACTTTGTGTACGTTTGCTGTCGAATTGAAGAAGCCAACCCAAAATGTCTGCTGAGGTTCTTCACTACCCCAAGGGATCCCACAGTACGTACACACTGATCCTGTGCAGCTGAGTTTGCTCACAAACAATTTTTTGTGGCAGTACAAAATTCTCATGAACTCATAGTGTCATTCGCCGCTTTCATACTTTTTAGAAGAGCAGTTTGACCAAAAAGCCATTTTAAACAAACGTGGAAGGTATATTCTTAGTACAGATGAGATCACTTTACAAACGCCCAGGAAGATTTTCCCACTTCTTTCATGACAGAGGGCTTTGCACCATGGCAATGTTGAGGTCTACCTCAGATCATTCCGAAAGTCTTACGAATAGCACTGCTTTTCTGTAATTTTTTACCCTTTTTTACCCTTTTGATGAGCACATCAGGAACTACAATTCTTCTCTCTAGGAATAAGTATTTTATTGATGTAGTTGATAAACTAAGTTGTTACCTTTTCATGTAGTTAAAATATTTTAATTTAACATAACTGATCTTTGATAGGATTATTCTTTCAAGCTGATGTATTAATACTAATTAGAGTCTTTATTACTTGAAGCTGCTTTTGCATATTCCCACTTTGAGAGGCATCTTTATGATGAACTTAAAAAAAAAATATCTAGAGTTGCTGGTTTTTTTTATTTTTAGAGCAAAAGTTTCCTCCTCTCCAAAACTGAATGCTTAGAACCAAAAATACAAATATATACAAAATTATTTCTCAGTTTGCCAGTGCTACCATAACATAAATTTCGCCACGTCACTGCACTCACAGAATCACAGAATGGCAGGGGTTGGAAGAGACCTCTGGAGATCATCTAGTCCAAGCCCTCTGCCAAAGCAGGGTCACCCAGACCAGGCTGCACAGGAACATGTCCAGGCAGGTTTTAAAAGTCATAACAATCTAGGAAGATGTTATGGGAGACAATGTCAAAAGCCTTGCAGAAGTCAAGGCAGACAACATCCACTGCTCTCCCCTCATCTACCCGGCTAGTCACGCCATCATAGAAGGCTACCAGATTGGTCAAGCGTGATTTCCCCTTGGTGAATCCCTGCTGACTACTCCTGATAACCACCTTTTCCCCCACATGCTTAGAAATGACCTTCAGAATGAGCTGTTCCATCACCTTTCCAGGGATGGAGGCGAGGCTGACTGGCCTGTAATTTCCTGAATCCTTCTTGCCCTCTTTGAAGACTGGAGTGACATCAAATTTCCTCCAGTCATCAAGCACCTCTTCCATTCTCCACAGTTTTTCAAAATGATGGAGAGTGGCATTGCAACAATGTCAGCCAGCTCCCTCAGCACTCACGAGTGGATCCCACTGGGGCCTGAGGATTTGTGGGTGTCTGGTCCTGGCCATGCCGTCAGCCACATCATCCATCCTCTCAGCCTGGCAGGTGGGAGCTGCAGCTCCAGGCAGGTCTCTTGGCTCATCCTCAGGTGTCCCTGTCCCCAGGAACCCCCTACCTGCCTCCATCCAGCCTCACACACAGAACTGACCAATGCCGCTGCCTTGTTCTTTGCCGCCTAAGAATTCACCAATTCATATTTGTAGACTTCCCTTGGGGTTGTTTTGAGGACATCATACTCACTGCAGACATTACAGATGTTTCTCCAGAGCTTGGCCCATGCGGTTACACCACAGCATCAGTTTCAGTAGCTACCCAGTGAGAGTGGGCAGCAAACCTTGTTAGCCTGCAAACACCCCGACAACCAGGGCGCTGCCACTGAAACAAGTTTCCAAACTACGCTCTCAAAACCCACTCTAGATTAATACCCACTTGACAATCCTGAAATTGGACATACCAGTTCCTCGGTCACAAATCTGGTCATGTAAGATACGGACATTTAATTCCAGGCTTAACTTCCTCAGTGCGGGGTGTTACAGTTTCTTAGTGACAAAACAGTTCTATGCTCTTCCCACTCCTTTTTCTCTGAGCTGTTCAGTCCTCCTTGCCAGTCAGTTCATTGCTGTCTAACCATACCTGTTAAACTCTGCGCAGCCAAGTGCTCTATATTTGTTTGCAAAACAATCTACATAGAAAACTTGTCTAAAAAAAGTGATTTCAACCAGCCCACAGACACTTTGACTGAAACAACTGAGCAGAGAGGAGAGAGTGAAATGGGAGTTGTATCTTCGTTCGTTGATCTGTAACATCCCTTTCATTTTAGTCAATTAAACACTTTACAAACTGTTTTTAATTTAAAACAATTCAATAATTTTAAGCCAATCAGTGCAACTGTCAGCTTTCACTGTACACTCTACAGACAGTCTGAGGCCATCATCTTCACCTCAGAGACCTGGGCGAACGCGTATTACCCCGTAGGGAACATGTTTCATTATTTTTAAAATAAAAGCACCGTTGTTTAATAAGAGCAAAGACTGAAGTTTAAGTAATTGAGTAGTTCTTCCTGGGTTTTGCAAACTGTTTTTCCACTGAGGGGAAACTCTGCCTGTATTTACAGCTGTGAAGGTATTCAACAAGGTCCATTTAAAATAGATTCTGGGAGAGGACAGGAAGAACTTTCTCAAAGTATTTTAAATACATGATTTAGGGTATATAAGATATATAAGCTTAACAAAAACCCCACCTCAATAAAAACAGAGGGTTCTTCCAAAGAGAAGCTCAAAGCACTGTATTAAACAAAAATATTATGTGTTTAAAGTGAATTTACCTTCACCTTCTTGTGAATAATTGTCCTAGTTTGAGCTAGAAAAGAACCAATTCTGTTCAGTGATTTTACTTTTCAGCTCAGTCTCTTCTAAGTACCTGCACTTTCTGAAGTTAACGGCAGCTTTTTGCAGACAGTGTCTGCTTCTAGCAGTGGTAACGCTCGATGCTTAGAGTTATCACCAAGGATTGGTGTGTGCAGAAGGGTTCTTGCTTATACTCGGAGATTCACCACACACGACACTTGGTCTTATGGAGACCAAGGTCACTGCTAACTCTTGTGTACTACCTTCGGGGTGCGGAAAATAAAAGGCCACACCTGCAGGGAGGAGCAGACAGGACAGGTGACCTTAAACTGGCCAGTGAAGTATTCCATCCCATGTATGTCATATTCAAACTGAGGGATCCCAAGGGTCAAGCTCTCTTCTTCAATGGCCAGCATCCAAAGAGGACTTTGTCCCTTCTGTCTTCGATCCCAATCCATGCATTCCTGAAATCCTGCTCCTCAGTCTTCTTCGCATCTGCTGCTCAGTCCCCAGTTCCACAGCATCAGTGGTCACGGTGAGGTAACTGCCATCAGAGGGGTTGGGTTCAATATTGGTTTTGTATATATTTGCATATATTTTTAATTATTATTGCTATTTTCATTAAAGCTGTTTTAATTTCCTTTTCCAGTCCATAAGTATGTCTCCCGTAATTCCCTTTCTTCTTCCCTTTGGGGAAGGAAGAGGTGCTATTAGAGACCATCTGTCATTCATCCAGTGGCCAGCCCAGCCCTGGACCTTGACAATAATGCTGCCCTTTATGCCTATTCCATCTCTTCGATCATCTACGTGGCAAAGGTGAGTCCACCACTGCACAGATTTAAGAGGAATCTTCAGAGCTCTTCAGCACATATTTCCTACTTCACTTTTATTTTCCCATTGATTTCCAAGGGAAAACAACTCAAGCTGGTGCCGTGCACTTTTGGAAGCTGTACTTGAAAGTGCGAAGGAAATGAATGCTCAGAAAATATATGAGGTTGTTTTGCAACTAGTTTTATGCTTAAGAAAGACAAGTTGTCATTGCTTTACTGTAAATGCTTCATTTTTTTTCCCCCACAGTATCTATCTGGAGTAACTGTATCAGTTTGTTATTTTTATCTGCTATGTTTAATGTGGAGTTCTGTGTTTAGGACTGCAAAATTGCTGTTCTCTTGTTACAGAACATTAACTTTATGCTTCCAGTAACAACTTTATAATGAAAATGCTAATAAAAATGGGGCAGTGCAAACTGCACATTTACAAATCTCTCCAGAGCTTAGTATAAGGCTTATCATAATTCTTGCCATCTCAGGATTGTATAGTCTACTGATACTGATTACACTGCAGAGTTAATTTAAAAATTATCTCCTGCAGGCCTGAAAGGCAACAATTATAAACAACTTCAGGGAAAAAGATACATGTACTGAAAATGCTTCTAATAAACAGATTCTAGTTTTCTCAGTGTCGCAATATAATCACTGCAGGCTTAAAAATACCCCGTATTAATCACATTTCTGCTCGCAGGTTTATAGCATTTAATCCTATTACAACTGTACAGCATGTTTTTCCTTTTCTAGGTGATGTCAGCCTATCTCGAGACAGCAGCACAGATTTAAATGGTGTTTTTCCTTGTTCTTTGAAGGACTTTTAGATTGGGGGTTGCTTTCTTACTCGGGCTCCTACAAGATAAGAAATTATATTTTCAAAATGAAAGTTAAGAACAAAGGTTATTATGTGCTGTTCCTTCGGTCTGGTACAGAGCGAACACCATCCAGTTGGACTGAGATAGAAATTCACGTGAGAAAGCAAACTTGGCCAGAAGCTTTTCAAAATGTAGCACTGTCAAAATAGAAGATTGTTTATATTTATGATGATGTATAAAAAAAATATCCAGTGCAACATCCAAACAGCTCCCTGATTTCATTCTCTTCACCTTCGCTGTGATTCAGGGACAGAGGAAAGATATGTACCAAATAGAAAAAGTGAGTTCAGAGTACAAAGAGCATCTTCTCAATGCCACAAAGAGACTGTGGCATTGAAAAAGGCACAAAGACAGGTGTAGAAGACACACATCTTTGTTATCGTATTCCTGCTGGGAAAGTTGCCACAGCTCTCACTGAACAGCGAGCTATTTATAGGACAGCAGAGTGGTGCAGAAAAACAGCACTAATCATGCTGGGTTTGATTTATTAACTCTACAGTAGGAATTTGACAACCATGATGTACCCAAACTGCAAACTATACAAATCTGAAGGTTCCTACATGATTTGTATGATTTTGATTTGACTGGACATTGCATCATACTTTTTGCCTTCAGCAGACTACTGTTCTGTTCTTAATCTTCATCGGTTTTGTGCAAGATTAGCATATTAAATACTTCATAGCTTAAGTTCCTTCCTAGTGGATGAGGGAAAAGCGGTGGATGTTGTCTACCTGGATTTCAGTAAGGCATTTGACACCATTTCCCACAGCATTTTGCTGGAGAAGCTGGTGGCTCAAGGCTTAGACAGGTGGACTCTTCGCTGGGTTAGAAACTGGTTGGATGGCCAAGCCCAGAGAGTGGTGGTGAATGGAGTCAAATCCAGTTGGTGACCAGTCACAAGCGGTGTCCCTCAGGGCTCAGTTTTGGGACCAGTCTTGTTTAATATCTTAATATCAATGACCTGGATGAGGGGATCAAATGCACCCTCAGTAAATTTGCAGATGACACGAAATTAAGCAGGAGTGTCGATCTGCTTGAGGGTAGGAAGGCTCTGCAGAGGGATCTGGACAGGCTGGAGCAATGGGCTGAGGTCAATTGTATGAGGTTTAACAAAGCCAAGTGCCGGGTCCTGCACTTTGGTCACAATAACCCCCAGCAACGCTACAGGCTTGAGGAGGAGTGGCTGGAAAGCTGCCTGG
>VZZY01009090.1:5684-34462 GCA_013400335.1 Eurystomus gularis | reverse complement strand
ATGTGGTGTTTAGGGACATGGTTTAGCAGTGGACTTCATAGAGTTAGGTTAACAGTTGGACTCTATGATCTTAAAGTTCTCTTCCACTTAAATGATTCTGTGATTCTATGAAGTGTCTAAAAATAAAAAGGGTAGCTTCCTTTAAACAAATACTACAATTGTACTCTATTGCTTGGGCTCCATTTGCTCTAATGTAATTCCTCCAATATCTGTAACTTAACACTAATTTCAAGCTAAATTTCTGGAGGTTTTCAATAGGCATATGCCAGTCAAGACAAATTGGGGTGATGGTACTCCCTTAGTGAGCAGCTTTCTGAGTAAATTTATTCATAGTAAGAGATAATGTCTGGACCAAGGTCAGGAAATCTAAATCTCCACAGGAATAGCTGTGTGCAGACAGCTGATGAAATAATTACATCTGAATTTTAAAAAAAAAAAAAAGAAAGAAATGGACTGAGGTCAATAATTATTTCGATTTTTTAACCCTTGAGAATTATTGTAGGCCCAGATAATGCTGGAAACTCATTAAAGGGCTAAAGGATTGCACTCCTATCTGAATTTCTGTTTGAAAATAACAACAATGATGTTGTAGCAAATGTGCCCTGGAGTTTGCTATTCTGTACATACTGGATCCAAGAATGTTATAAGCAAAGGCGAATAACACAGGCAGAAACATGGGTGCCAATCAGCAGGGTTTGTCTTGGAAGCTGAAGGAGATCGTGGAATTGAAACATGAGTTCAGTTTGGATGCTACATATCATGAGTTCATATTATATATGCATGCACATACACACACGGAGCATTTGCTACCTAAGGGTTTCTGAATGCTTTGTAAAGCAGAGCTTTCCTCATCAGCTTCTGCAGAGCCCAGAAGCCGTGGTTACCTGGCTTTCTAAAGAGAGCAGAAGGGCTTTGCAGGACTCCCTGCACTTCTGAGAAAGAGTCTCCTTCCACAACCTCCACTGTTGCAAACCAACAAACAAAAATCCAAAACAAAGCCTAAGAGAATTTGGGTTTGAAACTTTTTCAGAGCCCTGACTATAAAGAAGCTGATGTGCAGCCAATAAAAGTACAGCTCTAATTTGTAAAGGAAGTAATCAGAAGAAACGAAGAGCAGATAAAAAGAAATTACCATCATAAGGGAGCAGGCAGAAATGAAGAAATGACAATTCCTGGAACATCTCCAACACAGTTTGATTCTCATGTTATTTTACTTATTAGAGATAATTAGGAGAGATTTGTCTGTTGCTACGAGTCCCTTAGATTAGATTAGAAGACTAAAAAGTTTTAATGTGTTGGCCTTTTCCTGCCCTTGGGGAAAAAAAATAAAATCTCGTGGGAATGCTAATGATGGGTAGAGTCTCCAAAAGGTTTCAAATTAGCTGTTTGCTCTCTATCCACTCCCCTCTACTTTCCCCTTTTCTCCAGTGTGTTTACATCTGTACCCGTACAATTTCAGCCGGGAAACTGGCAGGAAGACTGTGAGACGTAATGAATTCTCATGTGATGCCATTATTTCCTTGATTTCTGGTAATCCTCATACCTCTGTTTGCAGGTGGAAATAGGTAGTTTGTAAAGGAAGGACAAATAAAGCCCTTTTAACAGCAACTAAATCATATTGACTGTCCTATCTGTTACACCCACGCATCACTAAGTGCTCTCAAAGGCTAAAACCTGCAATGATAAAGATGGAAAATAGACAATTCACTTGAAGAATTGAAGTGGCCTTGACTTATTTTGGCAATGTTTTCTTGACAGTGTGTTAAATTAGCATGAGCAAATCAGTATCAAAGGTATAGGTAGCTGTCCTGCATTTGTTTCACACAGTAAAATTTCCTACAGGGACCTCCGCTGAAGAAACCAAGTTTGTGAACACCCAGGTGTTAGCCTTTGCAGAACATGTTGCCTAAAGGGCAAGCAACCAGTTGTCAGTTACCATTTATCTCAGAAGTAGAAACCAGGACACTGCAACAGGGGAAAGGAGAGATTTATGGAAAAGGAGGGTACAAGAGTTGTCAGAATTAAAGGTCTTCCTAATGTAGTAAGAACACCTTGAAACTAATATGTAACAGTGTAACAGAGCCAGATCTGGAGTTATGAGCTGTAGCTATTCAGTGCCAGCAAAGAACAGGCAAGGGAATTCTGCATCAGCTCTTAATTGTGCATGCAGAGGTATTAGAAATGAATCTCTGCAGTAGTTTAGCCAGGACAAAAGGAAGGGATGGCAAGGTCCTCTGAATCAGCAGAATTATGACATTCTCTTACAACGTAACTAAATTTAAGCATGGAAAAAAAAAGGAGAGAAGTGATAGCTCTGATGATGTATTAAAACAACCAAGAATCCTATCAATAATGATGTCTTGTCTCCCCCTACTCCAAGGTTTTTTACATTTCTTTTGCAATTTATTAGAGGTTATTTTCTTTTAATTTAAGGCTAATCTGGAGAAGATGTTTATTGTTTAACAGTGATATATTATCTTAATCCAGTGAAAAACTGACAGTTGCCAAGGCTCCTGGCCTCACTGCAGTGTTAACTTCACAAGCAGAGGAGTTTCAGATGTGGCCTGAGCAGCAGGGAGCTGACCTTCTGACCCTCTCTCATTCCTCAGAGCTGGCCAGGAGAGCTCGTCCTGCCCCCTTGAGGCTGTCTGTACTTTGGCTCTTGGCAAGTCTTCTCCACAGGCTCCAGAGATTGGTGAGGCATCAGACTTGTCTGAATCACATAACATCCAGGGGGAAAGAACTTTATGTGTGCAGCCAGGATATTTTTGTATATATATATGTGTATATATATATAGGCAAAATATGACCATTTTAATACCTTTGTTGGTGGCATGGACAGTAGGATTGAGCGCAACCTCAGCCAGTCTGTCAATGACACCAAGATGTGTGCTGTGGTAAATGTGGTGGAAGGAAGGGATGCCATCCAGAAGGACCTTGACAGGCTTGAGAGATGGGCCTATGGAAACCTCATAAAGTTCAACAAGTCCAGGCAAAAGGTCCTGCACCTTAGTTGGGGCACTCTCAAGTACAAATACAGGCTGGCCAATGAGTGGATTAATAGCAGTCCTGAGGAGAAAGACTTGGGGGTATTGGTGGATGTAAAAATGAATATGAGCCAGCAATGTGTGCTCAGAGCCCAGAAAGTCAACCATATTTTGGGCTGCCTTAAAAGAATTACAGCCAGTAGGTTGAGGAAGGGGATTGTCCCCATCTACTCCATTCTGGTGAGACTCCACTTGGAGTACTGTGTTCAGGTCTGGGGCCCTCAGCATGAGAAAGACATGGACCAGTTGGAGTGGGTCCAGAGGAAGGCCATGAAGATGGTTAATGGGGTGGAACACCTCCCCTGTGAGAACAGGCTGAGAGAGTTGAGGTTGTTCAGCCTGGAGATGATAAGGTTCGTGGGAGACATTACAGCAGACTTGCAACACTTAAAGGGCAACTACAGGAAAGATGAAGAGGGACTCTTTATCAGGGAATATAGTGACAGGACGAAGGGTGAGAGATTTAGACTGAAAGAGGACAGATATAGATTAGAAATTAAGAAGAAAATCTTTACTATGTGGGTGGTGAGACACTGTAATGGGTTGCCCAGGGAAGCTGTGGATGCCTCCTCCCTTGGTGACTTCCCAAGCCAGGTTGGATGGGGCTGTGAGCAATCTGGTCTTGTGGAAGGTGTCTCTGCCCATGGCAGGGAGGATGAAACTAGTTGCTCTCTAAGGCTCCTTCCAACCCAAACCATTCTTTGATTCTATGATTTTGTATTTAGCTATGGGAAATCCAGGCTCAGACATGGCTAGTTATCTGTCAGCCTCTGAAAGTATACATTCCATCTAACTAACTTACAAAATCTTTATGAAGCAGCATGGATTGGCATCACTGTGTCTGTCCTTCAGCAGCTCTGCAAGAGCAGGATTTCAGCAAAACAATCAGAAACAGCTTTACATTCTTTCTATTCATCCCAGAAGCTACAGGAACTATTTTTGCTCTTTTGAAAGCATGTAGTTGCCTGTAACAAAATGCTGATATTTCCCCTTCTATCTGTTTTTTGTTAGTTTGCTTGTTTGTTTGTTTTTATAGACATGGCAAAGTAAGCACCATTGAAAGATTTGTTTATAGCACACACTCACGAGGAAGCTATATATTTTGGGGCATTTGGCATGTCTTCTGGTTTACTCAGAGTCTGTCTTGTTCCATTCTTCCAGTGAGAATTCTGAGAGCTGCCTGTGCAACTGATAAGACTCATGCATCTCATGTGGCTTCCAATCCGAATTACTAGAAAATAGCTGATAATATGGCTTTATTTTCATTTGATATCAACAAAGTCATAGGATGGAGAGATAAGGTATAAGGTAGGAAAAAAACAAAATAGGTATTTGTAGATGAAGGAGTCGGTCCTTGTTCCTTTCTTGTCTGTTATGTCCTTCTCAGTTGGCACAAAGCAACAGAGGAAATATCAGAAGTTGCCATTGCTGGGGATATCCCCAATTACAACCTTCAGATGCATTAAGCAGCAATACGTCATACACATTTTCTCAGGCCTCCTCTAGTCCCTGGTGTTGGCAGCTGGGGTACAATAGTTTCAGCTGCTTCTTCTCTCAGGAAAACTCTTGACAGCTAGCATCACCTTTACTTGTCATTTCAAATTAAACACAGTTTTATCTACATGGCAATTCACATCTCAGTTGCCAAAATGTAAGGAAACTGAAAAGATGGTGACAGTCTCACAGAATTAGGTCTTTGATTGCACGTGGAGTTTTAATTCCCTCTGCTGCTACTGCACATTTCTCCTTCCTTGTGAAGTTGCAAATGCACTTTTCTCCTCTCTTCCAGAATCAGTTTTTAGCAATAGCAAAACTGCACAGGAAAAACATATACTAAGAAACACCATATATGAATAAAAATAGATAAAAATAGTGTTTTGTTTCCATGGACTTGACAGTGCACGCTGGACAGCTGTGCATACTTCCATGCATAATAGCCAACTGAATCTAATATTATACAGCAAATAAGTCTAGTTGCAGAACACATCCTGCTGTCCTAATAACATACAGAGATATTAATAGAGTTTCCACTTGTGAAATTGCTTTTTCAAAAAGCATATAGTTCAATTTGACTCTACTGCTTTCATCCCTTTAAGTGTCAGCAATTTACTGAAAATATTATTATTAGTTATAATTTATTTATTACCTCCCTCAAAAATTCCTAACAATATTTTTTGAACTCTGTCATTTTATTTAGGAAAACTACTGAGCTTAGCAATTGACAAAACTGTGTCATAATAAGTTGGATGCATGCTACCTGTGGTTTTAGCATAGCAGCAATGTCATTATTTTGTCTTATAACTTTAAGGGAAAATTTCTCTCTCTGCTAAATCACAAAGCACATAGTGATGCAGACAATACGTTCTATGCAATAGTACATATAGAAATTGTATTAAAAGAGTGTTCAATTTGCAGTGTCAAATTGGCAAATGTTAGAAGCTGCAAGAATTAAGCTGTCCAAATGAAGCAAAGTTCTAGTAGGGAAAGTTCCCGAGTCCTGGTATAATCTGATGCTTACACACCAGAAAGAAAATGTTTCATTTCTTTTCTTGAAGCTTTCTGCTCTGCTCTGTACTCTGAACACTTTTCATGATCCCATAGTTAAAGATTGAATAATGATTTTAAATTAGGGGGAAGAATTTTGTTCATAATATAAGGTTTTACTCTAGCATTTCCAAACTTGTGTGTGCTACTTGCCAAGACTGATTCCTTTTTAGGTAAAAGAGCTTCCCATGTTAAAATTCTTAGATCTACAACAGATGTAATAAGTATCTGAACTAAAAAGTAGTTGGGACCAACTATTTTCTATGAGCAGGTCTCTGTGGATGGGTCCATTGTCCTGAGCACTTCTGCTGAGCCAGCAGGCTGCTTTCCTCCAGAAATCCAACATCTGTGTGGGAATACTGCTAACCTTTATTTTGCTCAGCTATCCAGACCAGTTCAGAAGCCCCTCGTACATACTGGTGCAATCTGTGCCTCATGGATGACTTCCAACCTTTGGGACCTGGGAGAGGGAAATGATCTGACTGTTCAGGCAGTGGGGTGCACAACTACAACAGAGCCAATTGGTGAATTTGGGGAATCAGGCATCTTGTATTGAATTTTTAGCTCTGAGAGAAGTTGAGAATTTCACAGGCAGAAAATCACATACATGTATCTGCCATGAAATCTAACTATGGTACAGGGCCATTAGTGGAAGTGGTTGTAATGTTAATAGTGAAGAAGAAAAGCCAGGAGTCTCTTGTATTTATGTTTTATATATCATCTGAATTTGGAAGAAGGCATGCTGATGCATTTGCACTATAGTAAAAATTTGGAACTAGTACTCCTGGTTCCTCCTAGCACCCAGATCTCCCAGTGCTTTAAGAAGACTGAAGCAAAAGGGGAAACTAGCCTTGTCAGCCAAGGAGAAGATTGAGGAGGCGGAAGGGAGCTAGTCGTTGCTGGAACAGCACCAAACCCCTCTTCCTCAATGCCTCACAAACTTAAAGCTCTTGTTATAAAAAGGTAAAGAGTTTTACATCTTTTGCAAATCAATCATAATTATAGCGTGTGAAGAAAACAGAGCTGCTATATGCTGAATCTGATCTCAGTGTGACTCCGAGCTGGGAAAGAGCCCATTGCAGCTGTTCCACAGCATTAGAGTCATCAGCTTCACCTCATTAGGAGAAGCATTCACCTTCCTATGAGATCCCTGCTGCATAACCTCCTGCCCTGCCACTGAGACAGAAATGGTATGAGCAGTGTCACTTAACCCCTTGTTTTCCCAGCTGCATTCAACTCGTAGGGAATGGAAAGTCACAGAAACAGGCAAAACAGCTTCTTGGCAGTACTAGTGTCTGGGTACAAGAAAAATATTACTTTATGTATGAAAATATTCAGGATTCCACTGTATGCCTCACTGTCTGACAGATTAGCATCTGGTGGAGCACCATGTGGTACACTAGCAAACACTGAGTAGTCACTGCAGCAGAGACAATGTATTAAGAAAAGAAAGGGACAATGTAAAAGAAACAAAAAAAAAAAATTGTTTAGTCATCTTGAAGCAATCTTACATAGCCAAATGTTCCTTTCAGACTAAAATCTTTTACTTTTTGAGGGAACAGCAGAGCATGCAGTGTCTCCTTATATTCAGATATCTTTTTCATCAGTCATAGTTGATTTTCTTTATCGTACAGAGCTTTTGTTAGCAATTTTCTTTTCCAAAACAGATGTACAAACATAGTATGTGTACAACATCAACATAAAGTGTATGAATTGCCTTGAACTTTAAAAAATTCTACCTAAAAGTCTTCAAGAATTACAGGCAAAAACATGTGTCACATGCTTATTCATGTGCACATGACCTGAGTTCTAATGTACGCTTCAGGACCATTAAAAACATAAATTATATTCGTAAATGTCTGGAGATTGTATGAAGTAGGGCTAGATTGTTTTATGACAAAGGTGAAATTCTGTTTTATGGAGTTCATCACTAGAGTAGTTTTTTGTGGGTTTTGGTGTTAGTTTTTTAAAGCAATACTTGGCCTCTTTTATAAATTGTACTGGGCTAGTGTTTATAGACTGGTAGAACTGCCTTTGCTCTCAATTACTTTATTGTTTTTAGGAGTTTTTGTGAAAAAGAGTAATATGATCAGGGCCCAACTCTCCTTTCATGATATACAAGTTTTGCTAAGGAACAACCCTCTGGACACGAAAGTCACTCAGTTAAGGAAATGAGACTCTTCAAAAGTCTCTGAGCTTCCCTGGTGTTCAGTTCATTTATTGCCTTGGAATGTCAATATGTTCCAACACAACAAACATATGTTTTAATGTCCCCTCTTCACAAAAGGGCAGAGTAGGAAGGTTGTGGAGGAAATTGGATGATGGACTTCTCCGGGCTTTTTTATCTCTGAACATGTGCCACCCACGTTAGGTCTGAGAGCAACAAAGGTAGAGCCATGTCCTCTTTCTCCACAGGGCATTACTGAAGCTTTGATCCCTTGCCCATAACTTGCTGGAACTGGGATCTGCACTTCACTAAAACTTATTGCTGCTGTAAACACAGCAGGAAATCTTTCTCTTATTGGCAAGCCTTCCCCTCTTAGGGAATGAAGGTGCCAGTGGAAAAGGGACTACTGCAGGCTGCAAGAGTGGGTGTGTTGAACAGTTTCTAGGAGGCAATAGGCTCAAATGGAGTCAGAGCACAGGACTGGATTTGTCCAGGTGCTTAATTCCTACAAGGCATTTTAAAAACTACACAGAAGGGTCAGGCAGTTGTGTGTCTATGTATGTCCTGTAAGATGGTGAAAAACAGTATCTATCTTTTAGAAGTAAAAGCTAAAGGAAAAGTTGGGACAGCACAAGAGAAGCACTTTCGAGCCATCTTATCAGAGGGAAAATCCTGTTATATAAGTTTTAATCTAAGCTCTTGTTATTTTGGCTCTTTTCCTAGGGGTCATAAGCTCTACATAAATCCTCTGGCCTGTGCTATCAGAAAGGAACATACTTCCTTTACCTATCCCACGAGAATGGACAGGGAGGGAAGATGGAGTTGCTGCTTGCTCAGATTCCACAGAAGAAATTTTGCATGAATTTGCCAGAACATTTTCTGAGCTCCAGGACTGGTTTCACTGCCAGTAGTCAGTCTGAGAAGATGCCATGGTCTAGATCAAGCCAGGAGCTGTACATCATGTACCATGTGAGCTTGCTCACTACTCCCCATCCCCTGAATGAGAAGGAGAAGAGAGAGAAAAATGCAAAACCTCATGGGCTGAGATAAGGGCAATTTAATAGAACAACACAAAATTAGTAAACAACAGCAATAGCAGTAACAATAATGAAACAATATGTAAAGTGAGTGATATAAACCGGACAGACCAGGAGAGCTCCAAACTGATGCCACTACCCCAGACTGAGCGTGTCCAGCCCTGCCTGTCCTCTGCCCTTGTATAGTGGGTGTGACATCCATATGGTATTGCATATTCCATTGGCTGGTTTGATTGTGTATCATGGCTGTGACCCTCTCCCAACTTCTAGTGAAAGAGTAAAGCTATCCTACCCAAACCCAGGACAGAAGATCAGCACAGCCCAACTAAACCATGGGACTGCTTTGTAGGACAACTCAAGCTCTCTAAATGCTTTCTGTTCCTTTCAGGAAATGGTGTCATGAAAGTCAGACAGCATCCAGAGGGAAGTTTCTATAGTGATGCAGTGTCTGATAAGATGAGGCAAATCAAATGAGCTAGTCAAGCATGAACTTGGGTAATGAAGACTACATCTCAATGCACATTTTGATCTGGAGCAGCAGCACACAGATAATCCATGTTAATTGCCTTTGCAAACCTGTTTTGGTATGTTCTAGATAGATTCCCTCTAAATCCACCCAAATTGGATATTCCACTCTGTAATCAATGTTTTCCAGCCCTTAACAGGTTATTAGTTTACTTAGTACTCAAGCTAAAGAATATTTGGACAGCTTTGATAACACAGGTAAAGGGATTTTTTTTCTAGACCGAAATAAAACCCCACAATGGCACTGACTGACTTTAGGGGCCACATTGCTTGTTAATGTGGACACACTGCGAGTGAGCCACCAGCTGCCTTCTCTCAGGCAGATCCCAGCAGCAGAATTTGATGCTATTAATGTTTATATTCTCCTTCTTGCACACATTTTTCCATGGTGATGGCTAATGAAGTAGACTATTCTTGACAGCAAGAATGCTTGTGAACATGTTGGAAAACAATGTATGCACTTTATGCTACGTGAGAGGATAGAGAACAAGGTGACATTTTTGGAAACTGAATTTCAAAGGATGTGGGAATAACACAGACCATCTGTGTAGTCAGGGGTTTTTTGTGCTAAAAACATGAAATTTACAAACAGGAAAAAGTTCTCTGGCCCAGCATGTCTGCTTTTTTTTGGTTTACCTTAATCCCACTTTCCTGTCTTTTTGCTCTATGGCTTGACCCTTTTTGTTTTCAATAAGGAAATCTGAGTCTCTCTTGAACTCATTTACACTTCTCAGCCTCAGCCTTCCCTTCAGTTATTTATTCCATATGTTCACAGTCCTTTCAATTAAACAACACTTCCTGAGATTCCTTGGTTTAGTTTACGTTGCCACCAGCTTTTGACTTCTCTATGTGAGTACTTTTGCAGATTAAAAATGCTGGGTTTTGCAAATATAAAGAATTTCATATCAACTGACATCATGAGTATTTTTTTGTTATTAAAACAGGGGCAATGGTAACAGTGATAATGTGGAATTTAACAACATTTTTAGTTAATTTTTTTCAAAGGAGTGCAGTGGAGAGTTAGAAACATAGTTCTGACATTTTTACAAATTCCTCACAGTTCCTGGATTACCATGTATCAGAGTCATCATGAGGAAGTTTGGATTTCTAAAAATGACATGTCTAAGTCTGGGCTCACCACAGTAAGTTCCTTTGGCTAATGAACAGAACAGTTTACAGGACTCATTATGGACATATTTTACTAGGAAATGAATTGCCCTATGGGTGTTTATGTGTCTCCATTGCTTGCAAAAGAAACCTATGGAGCCTTTTTCAGAGTTAGATACCTAATTGTAAATGACTTAATTACAGCTGATAAATTCTACACCATGTGTCCACTGCTCCACAGTAAGTATAAGGTAATTTAAAACAATGCAATTGAGACATACAGGTCTTAATTGTGACTCCCCATTCATTACCTTATTCACTGAACTGCTAAGCTAGAAAATATAACTGCTGTAAAAGCAACAACAACTGAAGAAGTTTCAATTTCATTAAATATTACTGAAGAAGTCAGGTAGAAGACTTCAGGAAGAAGACTTCTCCTTGCTAGGTAACATGGTGAATCTAAATCCAAAGATATGCAGCCACTGACTGCAAAATGTGGCTGACAAGAAGAGCAAGCGGTATGAGCAAGTTAGCTCATAAACATTTCGAGGCCACTGCAAAAAGAAGATATAAATCCTCAAAAAATTCTATGACTGCTTGAGGGGCTCAGATGCTGAGCTCTGTGCAGGATGAAGGGTTTTGCTAGGAATGTCAAACTCAGGGCAAGATATGACTTTCAGCAAAGGATGTGAAAGGAAGGAAAAGCAAAAAGATAGACTGTCCTTCTCTGTAAGCTGATGTAGCTAGTGCCTTGGGGACCCAAAATCACATTACAAAGTAAGAATGGTTGAAGTATCACTTCACATAAAGAGTATTGTCACTGCCTCTTTTCCTGGGTGAGGAGCCCCTAGATGCAGGAGTGTGGAAAGAGAATAAGCATTTTGCAGTCACAGTAAGTACTGAGCCCCTCTCAGGTTTATATTCAATACTTTGTTCCAAATATTTTTGCTTTTGTTATTTTCTGTCCTTAATATTATTATTCGGTCCTACTAATAATTTTGCTCATTTATGTCTATATTTTGGGAAAAAATTGATAAATAAAAAAAACTTACATGACGATTTCCACTGAATCCAATAACTTTGACTTTGTGAATTGCTTTTGCAAAGGATTTAGGAAGGTACGTTTTGTCACTCCACACACATATGGATCTATGGAGAATCGCATACCTCTGCTGTCCCAGGAGAATGATTGATCCATTTGTAATGAGTGGTGGCATGCTGAAGGTAGATCAGTTGGTCAACTTGTTGCTGGGTTGCCTCTCAGTCACACTGGCAGAGCACCTCACTTGGGCAGGATGGAGCTTTGGTTTGGACTAATTCTGCTTATTCATTGCATTTCCCACAGATGTCTTCATAGAAAAGCTTTGTCCTCTCCTTAGGCTCTGCACTGTAAGATAGAAAGGTCCTATCAAACAGTATCATTCTCATGAGTGTGATCCAACTCTCCTTTATGCTCTGTAGTGTCATTTAGGTCCAGAACAGACAGAAATTAAACAGTGTTGGAGAAATATTTATAGGACTGGGTAAAAATTTATGTAAGTAATGTACTATAAAATATGTATTTTAATATCTGGTCTATTTACCACTTAGGCCAAGAAATATACCAATAAAAAAAAAAAAAAAAGGCTCACTTAACACTCAGAGTTTGCCAAAATACAAACCTATTTCACGTCCAAAAGTATGGACACCCTTGGGGAGGTATGTAAATGTGCATAAATCAAAATGAGAGGCCATTATTGCAGAGAAAAGAGCAGCGAGAAACACTGTGCATACAACTGGGACAGTTCTTGGCAGGTATTATATTTAATAACAATGCTTTCAGTCGAGAAATATATGTTTTAGGCCATTGGCCCTGCACACTACATCTAACCTAAGTGATATATTATTAAAACGGATTTCTATTTTATTAGACTGTAAAGTTTGTTCAGAAAACAGTTCAAACTGAGCATGCCTCCTTTCCTTGCTTGCAACTAGCTTTAGGTTCTTATGCCAGCGCAGTTAAGCAGGCTAATATTTAAAGTGTCATTCTGATACTTTTATAGAGAAAGGAAACTATATGTAATTTACATGAATTCTTAGTTTCTACTGCAAGCTGTAGAAAAAAAATATAAAAAGGAAGATTATTATCTTGGCTTGTGGGTTTTACTTATGGGTGTGTTTGCCAGAGTGTAGGAAGGCATATGTGCTATGAAGGGAAAAACTTCACAGCTTGAAAAAAGACAGCATCTGAGTGGGTTTTATTCCCCCCTCAGAAGTAAACACTTTTCACAGTTAACCCCAGTGCTCTATTTATATATCAAGTGAAATGTAGAGAGTACACACAGTTGTTCTCATTAATTTATGATAAGCAATAGTGACTTTAAAAAATTACTCCATGGTTTATGCATTACCAGGTCTTGAAATCAATGGGAAACATATGCAGAAACAGACTTTCAGTCTTGCTCTGTGACAAAAGAGGTGGGAAGCCATAGAATAAATATGTTCAGATTTATCTGTTATATTTGAGTTCTTTTCTCTCTTTCTTGGTGTTCTTCAACAATACAGAACCATAAAACAGATCAAGTTTCTAAGCTGCGTCTTCCACTTGATAATAATCAGCACATATGCTACAAGGTGGAGAAATCTAGTAGGAAAAACATACATAGAATATTCCACTGCTACCTCATGGCTATAGAAACAAACAAGCCCTCATAGTGTATCTTGGTATTTAATATGCTGTTATAGGACTTTTCTAGGAAATGCCTTGCCTGC
Organism: Eurystomus gularis; assembly: GCA_013400335.1. Taxonomy (NCBI): domain Eukaryota; kingdom Metazoa; phylum Chordata; class Aves; order Coraciiformes; family Coraciidae; genus Eurystomus; species Eurystomus gularis. Next base: position 21,284 of record VZZY01009090.1, on the reverse strand, counting down.
AACTCTGTGTTGAATATATATGGCTTTAGGTTGAATATAATGCAATGAACACATTAACAATGCAATGAATATTTTAACTGGGCATTCTAGGTTTTTGTTTTCATTTCAGAAGGAGAGAAACATGTAATCTGGCTACTCTGGTTACATGATTTTAAGATATTGAAATTCATAGCTATTGTCTTTTAAAGAAGCAACACTAACGTAATACGGGTAATAACATAATGTATAGGTAATAAGCTGGAGCCTGGATATGTAGTGCTGTGTACCTAAAGATAGATGCTTATTACATCTTTAGTTTATTGCTAAATAAGTGAGATGATTTTCAGAAATAGTACCCTGCTGTATGCAGTGGTAATGAAAATCAGACCAATTATTTGTCACTTAGTTGCTCTGAAGCATATATTGTGTTACATGTTTCTAAAAATTAGACTAATAGAAAGATTTTAAAAGTCACCTGGGAAGTCTGAAGTAGGAAGACTGAAAATATTATCTGGACATGTGGTATTCCTGTATCTCCAACACAAGACTGAATCTAGTCATTTCCAGAACTTCATCACTTAATTTTCATTAGTGTCACAGAAGTGAGGCTTATTTAGCAGCAAATAATGATTTACTGGTCCAGTTCTCTTCACTAGTCTTCAAAGATATATACACAGTGTTGCTCTGTGCAAAAGTGACATTTGCCAAAAGATGCCACATGCAGTATCTGAGAAACTATCCAGTTTTTCCTTTCAGATTAGCTGTGTCTGAACAGAAATAATCAAGTAGTAACAAGTATTGCTAAATCATGTTTTTTTCCAAGATATGCTAGTCTAACAAGTGCTGTTCCTTGACTATGCTCTTCCCCTTATGCCTACTTTCAGTGCAGATCAAGTGTGTGTACAGTCCTCCCAGGGTATTGCCTCCCAAGTTTTGTACCCTTGGCTCTACTCAGCATCTGCTGATGTAAGTGGCAAAATGGGCTTTGAGACAACGAGACAATACCAGAATTTATGTTTAACCATTGAATGCTGAGAAAAGGAAGACACATATGGATGAAGAATAGGTGGGTGACAAGTAGAGAGGTGATACCTTCCTTGTCTTCTCTCATCTCAAGCAGTATAGAAGTTTCAGCCAGGAGTGGGCTGCTTCTTACATGAGGCTCTAGCACGAGACAGATTTTCCACCTTACACAGAGCTCACACCATGCAAAGCTGGAGTGAAGTAGAATAACTATAGATGGCTTGGCTCTGAGTGATAGTTGTACTAAATGAAGATCAAGTAAATAATATTTTTAGTTCAAGTCTAACAGTTAAGAGCCCAAATGTGACTTAAATTCTCCAGAAACACAAAGCGAGATAAAGGCAGTATTAGTTGTAATGATTAAGGAAGTTCTCCAGCAAAAAGAAAATTAATCAGAAATTTATTTCTCATAAAAGAAGTTTTGGAAGTAATAGAGGTTTTTCATTGTTTTCAGTTAAGCTTGGGCAAAAGACACAGTGCAGCTATTGCAGATCCTGGAAGAGTACTGAAGACCACACATAAGTGGAACATGAGTGGTATGTTTTAAAAACAAATTGCAGGAAGATGTGAATATATAGTAGAGTTTACCGAAAAAAGGAGAAAGCATCTCTCTGATAAAAGAGCAGATCTAAGCAGGATCTGAAACTGAAACTTGCATAAAGACCTTTAGAGGAGTAAAAGCTAGACTTCGATGAAGCAATTAACATTTGTTAACATGCATGTCAGCACAGATTGACTTTGAAGTAGTTGGATAGTGTTATGATACACTGTACAAAATGGCAAATGCAAAATACCACAATAGGACAGAGGCAGAATGATCTGAGAAGTTCAAAGATGGCATGCAGAAAATACTGTCAAAGACCCACATACTCAAACCAAGACAACTTCTGGCATTTGGGAGATAATGTAAAATTACATCACTTTGCTGGAACAAGTGAGCAGCCAAATCAAGACAAAGACATTGGCACCATCATTGTTACCTCAGAGGAATTACCAATAGAAAAAGCAGGCAGTGTTTCAGTGAGTCATGACTGATCTTTCAACCTGAAACAATTCATGTATCCATAACTTTAAGTTGTAGTCCAGAAACAAGCTAGCATTGTTCATAAAATGGGGCCCTAACACTGTAAGGAAAATAATGGGAAACAGAAAGGAAACTATTTCACCCTAAAAAAACATTTGTTCAGACATATAATGTATTTGAACTATTTTTTTTTCTGTTTATTTTTCCCCAGAAAAAAATGCAACATTTGAAAACAGAGTTTTGGAAGACTTTAGACATGCACTCCAGGACCTGGACCGGGAAGCAAAACTGAAATACAGAATATCAATATCAGTCCACTAAAAATCTTGTTTGATCTCAGATGAAATCTGGAAAATTATTTCTAGAGATAAAGTTGAATGCCAGACACGATAGAAAACACCTAAAGAACTAGCCGGAGAAGGCAGGGACAGTACTGAAAGCTTATTATCATGGTAAGGGGTTGTTCTCAGAACTAGGTGAGATATTGTGTAGGAATACCTGAGGTTTTGGTGGAAAATATGTGGAAAAGAGCACATTGGACTTAGATGGAGGTAAAAGTAAGAGAAGGGCCAGTGATATTTTAGATTGTCCTCAGAGGAACATTAGGGAAACTTTTATTTCATATGCAAAACTGCAGGTCAAGTCAAGAGAAAAAGCATATTTTGGTAGTAAATTTGGAATAGACTGATTTAATTTGCCTGTGAAAAGTTGTCCCAGACAATGATTCTTATTTTTATTACATGACCTTACAAGAAAAAAACTTATGTTATACATACTTTTGTGTAACATATTAGGTTTTCCTGAGGTGGCAGACTTTACACAATGTTGAATTTTTTTCAGTGGATCTAACCAGTTTGCAGTAAAGTACAGATTTAAAATATTACAACTCCATGACAAAGGCTTTCAAATAGGAGTCTAATACACCATACAGTTAAAATACAAAAAGGCTTTACTGGTGCCCAGATGGCATGTACCCTTGACACGTAGTTTTAGTTTAAAAGTGAAAATGAGAACTGCTGCACTGCTAGACACTGATGTCAGAATCATCAGGAATTTCTGACAGGGAAAAGAAAAGCAAAGTAAGAAGAAAATCAATGTGATTTGATGTCTCAAGTGCTACCATCACCTCTGGAAAATGATGCAATACCTCTCTAGGACAGAAAATATGGTTTACAAAAGGAGGGATGTTGCAAGTTGTGGCTCATGCTTATTTTTGGTTGACTCTCCTGGCAAGATACAAGTTATGGAGCCATTTTCAAGTCTTAGACAATAGGAATATAAAGCCATTATGTGTGTGATTTGTCCAGGAAGGTCTGAGATGGGCAAGAGCTTCAACAGGCAGAGATGGATGGTCACCTGTTGCAACTAAGATAACCTGTTCACTGTTTTCTGATAGCAAAGGTGCCTGTATTTCAGGATAGATGTACCTGACAACATTTTCCTCAGAATCTAACTGAACACCTTTAGGCAGTGTTAACACATTAATCATAAATATTTGGAATACTGTGGGACTAATAGTATTAATCCTTGTGAGTGTTCACAGAATGATATGCGATAGGGAACAGGATTCTTTGTAAAAACTTTCTACAAACAGCTTCTGCTTTCAGAGAGGTACATTGTTGGTTGTAACTTCAGCTATTTGAATTTCACTCTTTGTGATTTTTAATTTAAGTAAAACCCAGTCATCTGCTACCATCTTGTTTATAGCAAAAAGTTGCTGTCTAGATAACTGCTCAGTAAGAGATCTTCCTGTTAAATGTACTTTATATACACATGGGTAGGTCTCCTTCAAGCTCCACAATTTAATTTGCTCCACACTACAGTAATTCAATTTGATCCCCATTCAGTTATAGTGCTTGTCAGTGTACCATTGACAGCATTTCCATGTTTGTCAGAACTCCTGCTAATCTATTCACATAATTCCTCACAGATTTACTGAGTCTGCCTTTTAAAATGTGATTTGTGTGACTGTATCTATAGAATGCTTGAAAAAATTATAAACTCTACACTTTTCTGTTTAATTCAGACTGGATTTGTGAAGGGTGTTCTTCCTTGACTATTTATCTTAATTCCTAAGGTATTTAGAAAGCAAGGATTTATTTCAGGATCACGTATCTTTTTGTATGGTAATGTTGTTACTCTTATTTTATGAAAGCTGTGAAGAATCATACAGGTAACCACTGGAATTTCATGTGTTTATCTTTGATCTGTTACACTGTTGGTAAATATTGAGTTATTTATCAGTACATATAAGTCATAGGACCACATATTATTTCTGTTAGAAAATGGAACAGGACCCAGTGGCACCATTAATCTAAACCTTACACTTGGTTTTCAAGGATTTGACATGTCTCAGATTGTCATTAAGGTAGCATGAATGGATCTTGGAAGTGGATTTGTTTCACCTATTCTGCCATCTTCATTGGTCCTATAAGCATATTTCCAGCCCACAAAAGACTCTTGCAATATTTGTTCAGCTTTTCAGATTAATGCAATCTATTTTCTGCAATTGTGTATGTAATGATGAAGTTCAAAGAATGCACTAGTCTTACTAAAGAAATATGTTCTTTTAAGCTGTGACAGTGATGTATCTTTGGTTTTTTTCAGTGTGTCAATAGATTACATCTAACGTGAAAAACATATGGCTAAACTGTGCTTCCTCCTGGGGTGTGTGATCACAGAGACAAAGAAAAAATTCCACTGTTAAGCAACATGTGTTGCATGTATACGTTCAGAGAAGTTGCATAATCTTACATTTGAATCATTGATATGATGTATGTGTATGAATGGGAAGGGAATCAAATCAAGGTGAAACTCACATCTGTGCCAGTGGAAATTCAGAACAACTGATGCAGGAAAAAATTGAAATATTATGATCTGAGGATGTCAGCACATATGGTAACCACATGGTTAAAGAACATAACTAACATGTTTTATCAGGATTTGCTAAGCAGTTTTTCAGGAGAGTTTATTCTCTCTTTTCGAACACCTCATGGTCCTGCACCATCATTTCACTGGGAAAGACAGCTACTTTAATGAAGACATTGGCAGTCAAATTATGAGAAGTTTGTCCATCCTATGAGAATTTCTGAGATCTAAACATTTTTCATGAAGTTAAAACATGAAATTTCAATCTGGGACAGTTTAAAAGTTTTGTTACAAATAAACGTTATAAAATGTGTTATTTTCTTGTAAATCTTCATTTTTACATTTTAAAATAGTATGGATTTTGGAACAGCTACCCAAATTAATTAATATCAAACTGTAAGACTTTTAAAATCTAGAAATATCAAAACTGGAGGCAAGTTAAGGTTTTTTAAACTTTCATTTTTTTGTTTCATATTGAGTTTGGTTTTAGATATCTCGACAGTACACCCTCAGACGGTAAGCAAAAAATTACAAAAAAATAAATTGCAAAGAAATAGATCATAAAAAGTATTGTAAAATTAACATAGCCCCCTACCTTGAAGAAATTAGCAAAGCAATTGAAATAATGAAGAATGCGAAAGCTCCTGAATCCTGCAGAGACATTTAAATTTAGAGACATGAATCATATTTAAAGATGGAGTTAATTATACAAATTCTTTAGCGACATATGGAAAACTGAATGGTAATTATAGTTCATTACTATCTACATCAGTAAAGGCAACAATTTAAACTTGGCAGTTACCTTTCACATCAGCATGTATGGTGTCTGGCAGCCTAAGCAAAGCCTAAGATTTCATCGCTGGCTGCACAACTCCATCAGCTGTAAACTGTCTAAGTAGTTGTGCAGTTTGAGGCACAAATAAAGCACAGCTGATAGACTATTTGTAGATAGTAGTTGCAGAGTAAACAGCACTGGATTTCTAATGTCCTCAGTACATAGATGAAACCATTAAACTTCGGTAGAACTGGAGACATATAAGTGTGGTGTTGGGGGGCATAGTGTATTGGTGACCTTGCACCAATACACTGGGTTAATGGTTGCACTTGATGATCTTAAAGGTCTCTTTCAACCGAAACAGTTCTATAATTTGATAATATAGTCATTGGAGGGTAAGGTCATTCTATGTAGCCTGCTATAGACATCAGCTTAAAGATACAATGAATAGTCTTTCAGCTTCATTGACTACATTTACTAGACAAGATTTTACTGTTAAAAGAATGTAAAATGTACTTTTAAGATGGACATCATACACAGATTTTTGGATGCTTCTCCTGCTACCTGTGATATGAAACAGAATGGTGTGACAGCTCAGTACCTATGCCCTATTAATGGGGTCCCAAAGTGGGATGTTGGTTCTGGCATGCAGGCGCACTTGTAGTTACCTAAAAACCTGATGGATTTAGCAGAAACAGCAGAAATCCATTAGGTATGATCTGCTATGAGCTGAGGAATAGATTTTAAAGAGCGTGCAGGAGGGAACAGGCCATTGACTAAGGCAGTTAATTTAGACAACAGATACCCACAAAACAATGACAAAAAAGAAAAATCAAGGACATATATAGGAAACTGCAAGAAGAATCAAGAAGTATAATTGGCGGCATATTATTACAAGATATAATCTCACTTTGTACATTGATAGTAAACTTTTGAAAGATGTTTATTCATCAAGTAGCTGACAGATGGCATTAGCAGAGCTTGCACATATTTTGGTTATGTGTTAGGAAGAGTTTAGAAGCAAATCAGAATCAAACCCCAGACCATGTTAAACAACATTCTTAACAGTCTTAATTTTGTGTGGAGCCAGGTAATTCTATACCATGCTGACGTCATGCCCCGGGGCCAGCCCCGGGGAGGGGCCAGTTCTATTTGGGGCGGTTCAGTTGGAGCTCAGTTCGCCTTGAACTTTGCTCGGGTTCGGTCCCTCGCTGTTGTTCTCTGGTATTGTTTTTTTTGTATTGCTCTTTTCTTACTGTTAATATTGTTCTTGTGAACTGCAAAGTTCCCATTATATGTTATTTTCTTCTATATATGTATATATATTAACCCTTCCTTATCTCAACTCAAAAAGGACCTTTTAAACCTTTTTTTTCCTTCCCTGTCTGCGGCTAGCGGCAGAGGGAGGGGGCGGGGAGAAACGGCCGGCCTCGCGGCTCGGCTACCCCACAGCTCTTACTAAACCAACACAACACCTGAAAAAACTCTTGCTGTTGTGGTGCATACAATAGATTTCATATCAATAATATAAATGGACACCAGAAAATTTTCACCTGTAATTTTTGTATTCCCTATTGCATATTAGAGGGAAGGATAGCTTGGAGAATACAGATATTCTGGAACACTGAATCCACACTTACTGTAGCAAAGTTATGATGGGACAGTCAAGTATCTAGAGAGGAAGACACCAAAACGTCAAAGCTATTGCTGCATGATCAGTCGAGAAATAGATGGAAACATATGAAGCCTTCTGTTTTAAAACACAAGCTTAAACAAAAGTAATATAAAATGGTATTCACTACCAGGGAAATGGCAGCAGGTAGACTCCACCTGCACAGAGGAGACAAACTCAAAGGAGCTCAGATTGAAAAGTAAAATCAAGAGTCATGAAACTTGTTTTTCATCTGGTAATGATCTCAGGAAAAAAAAAAATTGCAGTAGTTTTTTTTTGTGTGATTTTCCAGTGTTCACATGCTAACTCAACAGAAGGTTAAAGGATCTGTATAGTAGAAACAAGAATGTTACAGATTAATCATTAATCAAAATATAAAGTGAGGGGATTCAGCGGTTATATGTTGAATTACAGACAAAATGACCATTCTCTTGTAAAGGATTTTTTAACTCGCCTCAATTCACACATTTTGTGCTTAGCCTGGGAAACTGTATGCCCACTTCTGAAATCTTTGGGCTAACCAGTGAAATTTTCACTGCAGGCTTCTGTCAAGGGTGCACAAAACCACCTGAACTCCTAACAGCATTTTGACTGTTAGTCTAAATTACCTAGCAAAGTGTGTTGGATGTTGTAACAAATTGTTACATGTTGTAATGAACTTATATAAGAATTTCAGTTGTATATGTCATACATTCTTTGATGCCTGCATGTTGTCATTAACACAGAATCACGAAAAAAGATTTCAGTAAGGTTTACAAAGTTTTAGTGGAATGGACCCCACAACTGCCAAAGCACAAGCTGCCCCTTCCGAAAGAAACTGAAGAAAATAGAACTTTGAAAAGGGGCAAAGGTTTTCACAGATTCAGACGTTCCAGTGTCCTCTGATTATATTCGTAGCTGACAAGGAACAGGCTGGTTTTTATTATTTGGTTATTTTTAGTCATATGTTAAAGTCACAGTAACCACACTGCCACAGATTGCAAGCAAATAATATAAGCAGCAAGTCTGAGTTTCAATAAATTCTACTTTTGTAGGGAGGAAGGTATGCATCTGAAAAATTTCTGACCTCTTCTGTTTGGTCTAAGTTTTTGGGTTAGTTGCTTGTTCTTCAAGCAAGACATGTTTCTACGTGTGGACATTGTGTTATGGATGTTTTTTAATAACAGATCACTAATTGCTGGAGCTCAACAATTGTTTCAGCGCAGGACATCCACTTTGCCCTTCAAAAGCCATGCTTTCTCTCAATAATAAACATCCAAAATAACAGCATAATGGAATGAAATGCAAAGGAATTATTTATGTAAGGGAGACATCTCATAAATTATTGAATAAGAAATAGCTGACAACCTGTTGAATTTTCCTAGGGCTGTGCTGACTTTATCAACTTGATATATGATTTATGAAAGCAGAAGCATCAGGGTAAAATAATAAAAGAACCCGGCTTGCATACTAATAACCAATTAGGTCAAACTATTCTTAGTTTTGTTGTTGCTGTTTATTTTTTTCAGTGTTTCAAGCATAAAATTTCACGTGGGTTTTTTTCCCAAAGCTGGAAGTAAGAAAAAAAATGAGAACTAATGAAAGACAGCCTTTCTCTGTACTAGTTTGGTGGTTCAAGATGCCAAAGGGTTATGCTGGGCTCTGTCCAAACGTTCCCCTTTCACTCCTAGTCCTCCTCCATTTCATCTACAGAAATGCTGTCTGGAAGCTATCACAGTACCAACTTTGAGCGTGAAGCAACGATCTGATATCAAGTTCCATGCTAAGCAAAACCAAAAGTAGGTCTCAGAATGCATGAACATTGGGACATCAGCATTTGGAACTGTTCAAATAAAATTTAAAACATTGCAGTATTAGAAGAGTGGCAAGACCTTTAAAATTTAATATTTATAAACCCTCTTGAACTTCAGTTTTCAGAACATTATTATAATGCATGTGGCAATATTATAGAAACATTCTTCCACGTGCTTCCTTATTTGGGTTGGGAAGAAAATTACTGCACTAATGCATGACATAAAATATTTGTGTTCTGTAAATCACACAATAAAAACCAACAATCTTCATGATCTGAAAGCAAATTCTAAAGGCATAAACAAAACCTCTCATTTTTAGAAGAAATCTTGTACAACTTTTGTACAACTTGTTGACTTCAGGCTAGTTATCTTCTGTTGGCAAAACCAAGTTGGACATAAGTTAGTGATATTGACTGACCTTTTCAACAGTTTGTCTTTGCTGGACATCTGTGTGGTATTCTGTATTTCTACATATTACTCTAAGAGGAAATATACTTTTCAGAACCAGAAGCAATATACAAGGGCAAATATTGTCTGTGTTCATCTGTAGCTCATTCTACTTTGAAGAATATTCTATTATTCTATTCTATTGGAGCTGAGTGGCAATGGGGTGGAAGAAGTTTAGTGTGGACACAAACCCAGCAAAGTGATGGAGGGCTGGAGGAAACAAAGATCCATCAAGATGATGGATTTCTTAGAGGCTTTTACTTGAGAAAATCCCTATGCTGTGAGCAAAAGCTTTGACTATGAGCAATCACTTGTTATTAGATGGTAGCAGAAAAGTAGAATATTTTTTCCCATCCAGGCATGTCCAAGAGCTAAAAACTGTTTCTTTCAGCTGTGAACTTTGACACTCACTGTGATTACACTCTATCAGAAGATTTCATAAACCACATGGGGTTCAAAGAAGATGTACGGGTTCAGGAGGAAGCAGTTTATTGTCCTGTGCGTCTTGAACAGAGCACTTTGGAGAACAGAGAAGGTATTGATGCGGAATGGCACCGGAGTGCTTAGTTTTGCCTGCCAAGAAAGGCAAGAATCTCTTGGAAGCCAGCTTGTATAAAAGGTGGCTTTTCTTACTGGTACTGTAGCATTTAATGGAAGTGTTTAAACTGGACTCCTGTCATGTACAAAGCCAAGGTTCTGTGTGCAAGTTAGTGTCAGCAAAAATTTTTGGACTCTTCAATTTTTGATCTGCCTACAGACCTGATGACCTCCTGAGAGCCACAAATAGTCTGAGGCTCCTTAAGGGGAAAATTAGAACATATGTCTCTAATTGTTGGTAAAATGTCCTCTTTTGAATTTTTTTTTAGGTGTAGTGGCTTACTAAGCGTTTAGTATTTCTGGATAGTCTGTCTGTAAGGAATAAAATTAATTTCCAAGGCATGATTTACTATCATTTTTGTGAACAAATTTTTTTGATAGCTTTTCTGTGTAGAGAAACACAAATAAATAAAATAATTGCACATGCTACTTGTTAGCTCATATTTGATTTACTACTGAATAATTTTGCACAGAGGTAACAGAGTAAATACTGGGGCATTTCAAACTGAATGCATAATTACCCATGTTGTGCTCTCAGTTGCCTGTACTGCACATAAAAATATATAGCTTGGATAAAAGGACTCCAAGGGACTCCACCTTTATTTCATGACTATAGTATTTTATACTACTTCATAATAAGTAAATGTAAAAAAAAATTCAAGGCTTTGAATGTAGATATTTCTATAGAGCGAGATAAACAATTAGCTGAAGGAATCAAAGCCCTACACACAATCCAGCAGCAGTAGGGAAAACAGAAATGAGCCCTCACTTTCCTGTGCACTGAATGTTCCTTGTCATTGCCATCTGTGGCAGTGTATTTGGTCTGGCTGAGCTGATTGTTCCCATAGTGCAGGGTTTTGTGCTGGGAGCTAGAAGGGTGCTGATAACACACCTGTGTTGTGACTACTGCTAAGCAGTGCTCGCACAGCACCACGGCTCTTCCCAACATTTCCTCCCCAGTGGGATGGGGTAGGCAAGATCTTGGGAGGGGACACAACCAGGACAGATGACCCAAACTGACCAAAGGGATATTCCATACCATATGACATCAGCTCAGCTATAAAGCTAGGGAGAAGGAGGAAGGGGGTGGGGGCATTCCTTTGTCCTCTGGAGCAACTGCTATGTGTCTTGGAGCCCTGCTTCCCAGGGAGGGGCCAGACATTGCCTGCTGATGGGAAGCAGAGAATAAATATTTGTTTTTCTTTGCCTCTGCACGTGGATTTTGCTTAGCTTCGCTTTGTTCTCATTAAACTGCTTTTGCTTTACCCACAAGTGGGTTTTTTTTCCATCTTATTTTCCTTCCCCTTTTGCTCTGCTGAGGAGGGAGAGGAAAAAAAGAGGGGGTGATAGAGCAGCTTGGTGGACTCCTGGCACTCAGCCGAGGTTAATCCACCACAGACAGTAACACTGCTTGGTATCTAGAATATTTTGAGAGCTTTAGGAGTGAGCAGAATTTGATATTGACTTCTTTACCAAAGGATAAGGAGAACATTGCCAAGGAAGAAGCTACATTTAATGGCACCTTTTCATCTGAAGCAAGGGGAACAAAGGAAGGAGCTGCAAAACTTTACAGCTGGCAAGCAAGGAAGCCGTGAAAGTATGAAATGTATGAGAAATTCAACAGAAAAGGGAGGAAAGTCAGTAGTTGCCTTTGGGTCTTAACAAAAAAAGCTAATGTGCAAACTGAAAAAAAGAACCAGTGAAACAGAAAGGAAGAGGAACTGGTGACTATGGTTGATTTTGATGGTAGCAGTCCATTGATTTGGAAGAGTTAGAAGGGGAATTTAAGTTACATGCAGTGCTTCGAGCTCCTCAGCGAGGCAGGGCATGATGAGGGTGGTGTATTTTGTTTCTGTCCTTCTGCCTGCTTGTGGGAAACTAAACTACAAAGAGGCATGCTATAATAGGAAATACTTCTAGTGCTAAAATGTGCAAAAACTGGGCAAGATCTCAAACACTTTTTATGGCTTGGACTGATTGCTAACAGGAGTGACACAGTACCCTGAAGGGTAAAATGGAGCAGTTCAATAACTTACTATTTCAGTCTGAAGCTTATAGAAGGTAAACAACATCCTGACACTGAGGTCACAGAAGGGAACAAAAATGCTAAAAGAAATCAAGGTTGCTATAGCAAGGCATGTTAACTCAGAGTTCACAAACCAGCAAGGACCCGCGTGGGTTGTAGTTTGCAACACAAGTCAAAACAATGTCAACATTTGGAAAACAGGCTGCACTGTCACGTTTTAATTTTGCAGTGTCATCTGGAAAGTCTTGCCAAGAAGGAACCTCTGTTGGAAAAGTCTCAAGTCAAAACAACTGTAAAAAGGTTTGGCATCTTCTAAGGAAGAAGGATGATCTTGCCAGAAGGCAGGGCAGTCAGAGAGGTACTGGCCTCCTGGATTTATACACCCTGAATACTGAGCTGAAAAATAAATGAGTAGCTGGGTAGGCCAGTTAGTTTGGAGTTCACACTAATAAGCAGAAGAAATACCCAGAGCCTTTAGAAGTCTGATAAAGAAGAGAATCAGCCCTATGCTTATCTTCAGGTCCACGCTTTTCTCCAGAATTAGGATCCTACCTAACTTGAATCAAAGGATTTTCAGATTCATGGAGCAAGGTGGGCATTATGAAGGATGCAGCTGCAATACTGTAGTTTTTCTAAGAGGAATTGGTGCTTTTTATTTCACAAGAAAGTAAGAAAGACTTCACTATCTTTACTACCTAAGAATGTGGCAAAATAATAGTAAGTGTAGCATCTAATTAAACATAACATAAGTTATATTTATATAATATAGCCATAAGTAGGGCTTTGCCATGCTACAGTGATGACTGGAAATATCTGTACAACATTTACTGCTGCTGAGCTAAACCCAGCAGCAGTATTGGTTTATTGATTAAGAAGATAGATTCATTGATAGAATAAAAATAATGGTTTATTTTGTGACTTGTGTCATGGGCTTAATGGAAAAATACCTGTCATTCCATTATTTCTTGGTTTTCTATAGCTCTTGGATTTGATAATTTAATTTTCTCCTATGAATGAAATGAGAACATAAAAAATGCCTTAATATATGTATTGGTGTTGTCAACCCTATATTTAAGCTTGCATAGAAAATATGTATGTTGCACTAAGTGATTGCTAAAGAGACCCCTTCATGACATGTAATCAGTATATAAAAGATAAACCATTTGCAGCATAATTTTTACTATATTAGCAAGAAACAGTTAGTTGCACTTTTCTAGTCCTTTACAGTTGCTTTGTTTAATTTACTTGTAAGTCAGAGCTGGTATAAAATATGGTAAGATAGCCCACTTCAGCTATAGTATGTTGGGTTTTAATTAATAATCTTATAAAATATTAATTACCATGGTTAGCAACTCTCTTGAAATCTAATTAAATTGCCTTAGCTATCTTGTTAGATGCCTGCAATACTAAAACTTTTTTACAATGTTAACATATTAATAAGATTGTGATTATGCATTTCTGCTCCTTTGATTATATTGCAAAACTTCGTTCTTAGATGAGCATTAAACATCAATTCAATGATCTGTCCTTTAGCAAATAATTTGATTGCTGACATAAAAAACCTGATTTAATTTCAAAGTCACTACTAAGTACTTTTAGACTTAATGTTCATTTCATACTTAACTGTCACAGTATATAGAGACTCTTAAAGTACCTTACAGATGTTTTAAAAGGAAGGAAATGGTTGGTTGAGGGAGAAAGGACCTTTAGTTAGCTTTCTTATCTTGGAGTCAAAACGAATGAATTTGCTATTCTAGCTCCACATTTTGTGACAACCAGGTCTGCAACTACAAGTGGGGTTAATCTTTCATTATTAAGGAAAGACCGGGAATCCTAATCTCTTACTCCAACAAAGCACAAGCAATTGTAAAGTGTCTGGTTCTTGGAAATCTTTTCCTGTAGACTTTGTAAGAACCAGTGAGCATAATTGTACTGTGCCTACCAGACAGTGAAAATGTTTTTTAAGACATGAAATATGTGAACACCTAGGTCTTTGTATGAGATATGTGACTCTGAAATTGTGAAGTATCATATGTGGGATCTTCATAAAATAATCATCTTAATGACTTAAACGAACAAGCATTGTAGTAAGGTAACTGTTACCTCGTCTTCCTCCTCCTACTGTGAGACTGATTACAAGGGGTACTCTGCTGTCTTATTGAAACTTAACAGGTTTTATCTAGATCCAAGATTGGAAATGGTAGACCTCATAAATCAAATTTTTACCTTTCTTTGGAATTCCAACAGGAGAAGAATTTTCATATTGGAAAGATATCTCACAGTAGAAGTACTTCTCACATTTTTGTAGTTGTTGCAGGGATATCCTGAAGATCACTACAGAAAAAAATATGGTCTAGAACTTCTATTCCATCATCATTAACTATATTCAGTAAACAAGAAGACAAACCTAGAAGAACTTGTCTTTATGGGTTAATGAAGCTGTGCTTAGCTTTCCTCAAGAAATGAGAGGATCCTTTCAGTGAGTACTATAACCATCTATTATTTTGTAATAAATGAACTCAGTCCTCTAATTTACTTAGCTTCTTTGATTTCAGTGCAGCTATGCCAACGTGTTTCCTGCATCATTCATTATTAATTTTTCAGATCTCTATTTCCTATGATGATTTTGCTCCAAATCATGCCTGGAATATTTACGTGTGCAGTTTACATGTGCTTACAAATATATGCTCAGCAAGTGATAACTTCCAATATGACTAGGTATAAGAATAAGACAAAAATAAATGAACAGGAAAACTATTGCATAATTTTATTTTTTGCATGCTTACTTTTAGGTTTTTCAGTCAGAAACTGTTAAGCCTTTTCTAGTTTAATGAAGAATGTCATTATTTAAATGGTCCCAAAGTAAATATTTAATAAAAATAATCATTTAAAACTGAATGAATTGTCCATTAGAAAGGATATATTTTCTGAAATTCCTCAAAATTATTATTTTCTGTTTTCAGAATCAATCTATCTCAAGCATTTCTATGTCTTAAAAGAGAAACATATAAACACATAAAGAATAACATTATTCTCAAATTTTACTTTAAGGTCTTGCAAAATTAAAGTACACAAAATTATTGGAGTTTTGTGTGCTGTTATATAAGTAACTGATCTGTGAGGAACAAGATAAAAGTCTCCTCATAATCCAGGAAGTGGTAGTTAACGACCTTCTAAGCCAACTGGAAACCCACAAATCTATGGGGCCAGATGGGATCCACCCGAGAGTGCTGAAGGAGCTGGCAGAGGAACTTGCCAAGCCGCTCTCCATCATTTATCAGCAATCCTGGTCAACTGGGGAGGTCCCAGATGACTGGAGACTTGCCAGTGTGACACCCATCTATAAGAAGGGCAGGAAGGAGGATCCGGGGAACTACAGGCCTATCAGCCTGACCT
>VZZY01009089.1:3161-28489 GCA_013400335.1 Eurystomus gularis | reverse complement strand
AAAGACCCTGGGCTGACAGAAGCATCCACTGGTGTAGTGTCTTTTGGTAAATGGGGTGTCCAAGCACTCTGGCAGGCTGCAAGGGGATGAGCCTTAAAAGTAGCTCTGGAAAACTGGAGAAAATGTCTCTAATTTTCAGAAGGCAGTTTAATGAAGAGAAACATAGTAGTTTGGGAGTATGAAAACAGCTGGAGAAATGCTTGCAGTTTGTTATCTGAACCAGAGAGAAAAGGAATGAGGGGCACAAGTTTATACACACTTCAGAATGTCAAGCAGTTGAAAAAATGGCATATCTATTTATTGCTAATATTAGTAGGAGTACTCTCTGTATGGTGCCGAATATTAATGTTTGTTTTCCTCAGCAATGTGTTATCTTAGTGATAGTCTACAGTACTTTGAATAGACCACATTTTTTAGACAACTTCTGAAAAAGGAAAAAATCTTTCTGTAGAGTAAGGTGGAGAGAAGCCAGAGTGACAGGTATAAAGAATATGATTTAGAAAAACGTATGGGTAGAGGTTCATTTTTTAGCTCAAGGGGTGAGAAAAGTAAAGACTGAGTGTGGGAGTATGAGAATTATATTGTCAAATGAAAAATATGTTCATTAATAGACACAGATAATTGTGTCATCAGGACTACAACTGTTCAATTTGAAGTAAAAAGGACTTGGAGAAAATATTAGGGAAATTCTTGAATGAGAAAAACTGTGTGGTAGAACAGAGTATCTATAATATTGCGTGATCTCCTTGATCCTATTTTTTAAAGGATTTGTTTTAGATAAGCATCTCCCAAGGACTGTCTAGATATGGATGGTATCATATGTACTTTTATAGAAAAAGAGCAAGTATGTCAATAGCTTTCTTGCAATCAAAACTGTGATGATCATCATGTCTATTTTAATGTTTACATTTCATAGTCAGCTACTGATCCTGCTTGGAAAATGGTCTAAGGATGTGTATATATCCCACTTTGCCTCGTAATACCTAGCAAATTTGTGGAGATGAGTTAATATCTGAAATAGGAGTTTTCTCTATTAAAAGCTTCTTTTCCCAGTTGGAAACAGTTCCTATTTTAGGGTTCTGTTTATTTGCTTCCCTGAACAACAAGGTTAGTTTGGGGAATACATTCTAAGGTATATAAAAACATAGATTTTTCAAAATTCATAAATAAATAATTCACTTTTAATTTAAGAAACACTGTAAATACTCTTTAAAAATGAGAACTCTTGATATCTTTATTGACCTGTTACAAGATTGTTTTTTCAGAATTCTTTAACTTTTTAAAGAATCCCTCTCTAATGGTATGAACTATAGCAATGTGCTAGCCTGAACAAGATATATATATGGAACATGAGAAAAAAAATTGCATTAACAAATGCTGAACTAACAGTACTATTCACTTGAGGAGGCTATAAATTGTGATAAATTACCTGGATCTAAATAGCATACCAAGGGGAGGGAAACCAAGGATTCCTTCCTCTTGGATATTTATTGCCCTAACTGCAGAATGACAGCCTTTCACACTGACACGCTATTCATGGAGTTGAGCTGCCTGTCAGCTGGCAAGTGCTAATCCCTTATGGGGAAAATACTGCTCCAAAGAGGCCATAAAGGATCATCTTGGAGAGAAAGTTTAAAATAGTTACGGTGCATACGTCCCAACAGAACTGCTGCCCCACTACATAGAATCTCAGATCTGTGAACTCCTGGACACATCTGTATCTCCTGGGCTTACTATGCCTGTAACAGAATTCTTTAAAAGTTTTCAGCATTAAAGGGAGAAACTTCTTGACAAAGTGTTTGAGTAAAGAAAATTAAACTCAACAGCTGAATTCTCCCTTAATTTACCAATGAATCCAGGAAAAGAGCCTACAAGGAGGTCCTTTCTTTCTGCCATTTCTACATGCATTAGTTTTCTTGAATTTAGAGTATCAATATGGATAGGACTGTGGACAACATACATATATTAGGGCACTAAGTGGTGAAACCCAGGCTTAGCCACATACATGAGGCAGACAGCAGTGGAGGCAGGAAATAGCTCTGCTCTGTGACCTTGCACCCTGCAAGGTAGTGGCCACCTGGAGGCACTTCTCAGGGAGCAGCAGGCACTTTGAGGGACCTGAGGGACTGAGTAGTAAGGAAAGCAACATATGCCTGTGTTGATCAGCAAAGCAGTGATGGAGTGAAGCTGGCACTGCGTCTGGAGCTGCAGCAGATCTGGGATACATTTTCTCAGGCCTAAGTCCCGACTGAGATGTAAAACTACGTCCCCTCCTCCTTTGAACTCAGCATTCACTTCTTTGGGATAAACTCAGGTCTTTCCGAGTACTTTGTGACAAGCCACACAGAGGGAAAGGTCTGTCCCTCATAGGCTGTGGTGGGGCAAGCAGGGAATCTTCTCAGGACAGGGCATGCAAGCACTGCTAGAACCCCCAGCTGCTAATGACCCACATGGGCCACCAGCACTCTGACACCCTGGCTGCTGGCTGCATGGTGACAGGTCACTGTCACTGTCTTCTGCTGAAGCTGTTCTGCTTTACACAACTGATTTGCCTTTCAGGAGGAGCAAGGACTTGCATCCTTCCCTTGGCATCTCAGATGGATGGAGAGAGAAATTAAGGAAACATTTAGGCTGACCACCAAGGAAATCTATTGGCTCACATTACATAGGAGGCTGTGGTGGAGTCTCTGAAGTGACAGGAGCCTAAGTGTTTGGAAAATAATTTCCCTTGAAAATACTACAAGAAAAATATCCTGCTACAGTATAAATATGTATGCAGATTAGCTATAGTGTAGTCTACGCTGGCACCTAGGAGACGCTTTCTGCAGTTTAATAGATGTTTTTACTTCCTCAAATATGTGACTTCATATGATAATTTGGATGAAGTGCAAAGAAGATACATACTTGTAATAGTCAAAGATATTAACAAAGTGAATTTGAACTGCATAGTTGGATATTTGTGTTTTATGAGTTAGTAGAACTTATCCTCAGTAGAGGATGACAGCAGCATGCCATAGGTTCAGAGAAGAGTTCATGTGTTCAAAAAGCGTTTGGACAATTTAAAAATCCGCCATGAGCTATTAAATAACCAGATATTATGTCCTGCTCAGGGCTTCCATAAATACAAATTACTAGGAGACAGGGGAGTTTTAGAGAAGTCTCTCTTTACGTTGCTTAAGGAAAGATGCTGCTCCTTCCTGGGCATCACTTTCAAAGACAGAAAGCTGGGCTACATGGACTTTCGATCTCACAAGAAAAGCTTATTTTAGGTTATGCTACAGTTGTATGCAGGGGTTAATATCATGCTGTTTCCCTACTTTCTTTTCCTTCCCCTTACTTCCTCCTCTTTATTCTTGTTGTTTCAACTACCTTTTTCTACCCAGTGGTCTCCTATCTTACCCACCCCACTCACCTGCTCTGTAACAGGAGCCCTTCAGCTGCTTTGGTGGGTGATAGAAAGGGCATCCTGCACGTCATCTTCTTGGCCAGAACCTACTGCCCAGATCTCTTCTGCTGATGTTAGCTGTGGAGACAGGAGGAGTGTGAGTAATGGTGCACCTGTGGTGCATTTGAAAGATGCCCATCCTCTAATCCCAAATTGTGAGGTTTATTTACCTCTCATGTTCAGTTAACTCATTCTGAGGCCTTCCAAGAATACCACTCTGTGGGAAGCTACTTAGCAACAATTTTGTCATCAAAGTGCCTCCTAGGACAGACATGTACACTTTCCTTGACATGTAGTGAAGGGAAATCACAACCGCATCAAGATCTGCAGAAATTAGTTTCTGAATAAAGCAGAAGGGACAGGCCATAGCAAGGCCATTATAGCCCCTTCAAGGCCAACCTGTGTGACATCAGCTTGTCTTCACAAGTGCTCACATGTAATCTCAGAAATTTTAGCTTACATTTGCCATGGTAAAGAATGGATTGCCCACACTGCTTTTCAGCCTGCAGGTTTTAAGTCTCATTTAACTCGTGAAATAATTTATTGCTCTCATTCCTTCAACCACATTTGTCAGAAATGTTACTTTAATGGCACAATTCCTAACCAGATGCCACATCAAAAATATGCACTGAGCATTTTCTGCACATAACACTGAAAGCATGCACCTCAGCAGATCCACACTGAATTGACAAATAACATTTTAATATGGCAAATGTGCTCTTACCATCTCCAGGGTTCAGTGCCCAGCCACATCCTAGGAGAAGTGTAGGGATGAGCAGTTTTGCTGCAGAGCAGCGTTCTGACATTTCTGCTTGTCCTGTGCTAACGTTCCCCTGAGCTCTCATTTTACACAGAGGGCAGCAGAAATGCTGCTACAGTAGAGGTTGAGCATTCTGTCAGACTGTCCATCACAGACTACAGAGCAAGCTGATCTCTCCAAGCAGGCCCTACCAGAATGACAGCACAGCCGACGGCAGCATTTGCAAGCTGAAAATCCTGCAAGGAACAATTTGAGGTGTTTTTTTTTTTTTTTTTTATGGGGGCGGGGGGAGAATGATGAGCAACCCCGGGAACTCCACACTCTATCCTATATCATCATTGTTCCTAGAAGAGTCCTAAGTGTGACTCTATTCCACATCATTTTTGTATCTCCCAGAAAAGAGTCTGTCACTATCCCAACCTCTGCTGTTTTGGGGTGATGGTGTTTTTTTTTTACCTGGAAAGTGCTGTATGTTAATACCCTGATTCCAGAATAGAAATTATGCCATTTATTCCGGGGTGGATACTATTCCACTCTGTATAAGTTAAAGAATCTGGCAAGAAAAAACAGTAGTCTTTTAGTAGCTAGATCTCACATTGCCATACATGTTTTTAAGACAGAATCAGTCACTGAACAAAATATTTTTTTCTAGAATAGAATGACACTGATACTAAATTTCCTAGTGGAAATGCATTTTGGCAATCCATGTTGAAACAACATCTTTTTTGAAAGATTCCTGCAAGTACTAACTGATACCTAAGAGGAGGGCTTAGGAAAAGGCTGCCATTCCTTACTCTGGGCATAATGCCAAACAGTTTAGCAGACACATGGAAAATGGAAGAGGTGAAGGTGGTGTCTCAGCATCCTAAAGAGAAAGAGTCTGCAGAAATAGAAGCAAGAAAAGAAATCGGAACAATTGCTCCTCAAGCTGAATAATTTCTTCCCTGCTGCCTGTACTCTCAGGAATGATAAGCTTTTGGGAGGTCTCTGCAGAAATACCAAGTGGCCTCATCAGCAATCAACTCAACCAAGTAACCCTGTTTCACAATCAGCATTCTGTCTGCAGTACCTCAGAAGCATCTGCACTGTGCTCTATTCTCCAGCCTGGGATTCAGTTTGTGTTGTTTGCTCAGGATCTGGTCTATGCAGATGTATGAATATTGACTGAATTAGAGCTTTTCCTTTTGAACAACAGCCCACCTAAAAATCTCAAGCCTTGTAAATGCATCCAGTTATTCATTGGTAATCTCTGGAGAACAGACACTTTGTTCACATAACTCAGGTTGCAGAGTGCTCCCTATGGCTTCTGTAGGACATGCATAATCTGATCTATCTATCTCACCACTTGGGTCTCTCACACTGTCTGATAAGTGGGAGTTGATTGCTCATCCCACCATAAGCTACAATATAGACAATATGGAAAAAATCACAAATGTTGAATATTTCGCTTCTCAGCTAAAATTCTCAAGATGATGAAACACTGCTGGAGGTATGATTTAGCAGAAAAGGCTGCTAAAGCTGATAGAAGATCCCATAGCCTACTAGAGAACTATAAATGGCCTAACTCAAACATAACACAATAACCTAAAGAGAAAAAGCATACTTTCACAAACGTATCCCAGCAAAACACCTTTTCAAATGGATCTTCTTAACCTGCTATCACTATTAATAATATGTACCACATGTGTTTGTAGACAACCAGTGACACACTTAGAGGACTTAACTCAAAAGAGGGTCAGTGTACCTGCCTGCACAGTGGCCAAGCTTCAAGGTAGGGCTGTGAACTCAGAACACAGACTTTTCTACTGGTAAAGGATCAAGATCTCAGATACAAGGAAAGGATGCTGGCTACTCACATGCTGAGGAGAGGGAAGAATGCAGACCTCTCACTTCGTAGTCAAATATTCTATCCATAGGGCTGCTCAGCAGAAGGTAGCTAATGGTGGCACTAGCTTTGTTCTGGAGACAAGGTAACTAGAGCTTTTGTGCTCTACTTTGAAGTAATTGCTCTTTGTACTGGGTCTTTACCTTTCCCACTTTTCAGTCATTCTAAGAATCAGCAGGAGTGTGATGCCAAAAAGCTAAAACCAAATTCCAGAATGCCATACATTCTGTAAGGCAGACATCTACTCTTTAGTTGGTACTGGGGCATATACCAACTGGATGCTCACCTGATTTCAACACACCACTTCAAAATGTTTGTGAAATCCATGATACGGGTGCTCTAGGATGGCTGCATGGTTAAAGGAATCTAATGAGAGCAATGAAAGTACCCAATGATATTGTATGCATGAACTGTGTGATGATGCTATGCTCCTTCACAGACTTAGGTGGGAGCCTACCAACTCAGCTACCTTTCTGTACTGGAATTTACTGCTGCTACTGGTTAAATTTTACACCATATACACTGACCCCAAGAAGATGCCTTCCTGAACTTTGCTGTTTGATTCCCCCATGGTCCATCTGGGTTTGCTTTAGTTGTTTGTCTCTGGGCAGAAAAGAAGACCAATGGGTCTGAAATGGAGGCCAAAGGCTCGCAACCATGCTTCTTTTCCTGTTACTGTGACTGGACAGGAGGTCCTGGTCGGGTTGGTCCAGGGTGGAAGGAGTGAAAGATGTAAACAGGAGGCCTGAAAGTGGTTCCATGACAGTGACGTGGAGATACTGGCCCTGGAATTTCTTACTAACTAGACAGGTTACAAGGTTCTAAGAATGTTGCTCTAAGAAGCAGAATGGAGAGTGAGTTTGGCATTGGGCCATAAACTGAAAAGCATTTGACAGTGCTCCACTTTCACACTTCACCTGTGCTCATGGGTGCCCCTCGTTCTTCCCAGCTCATACTCACTGAACACAAGGGAACGGAAATTACATTGTAGGGACTTACAGAAAGTGGGATGGGATCTGTTTTCAGCATGCCTGAGTGTAATTACCTCAGCACTTTGCCCACACTGTATGTCTGTCTAGGACCACCTGTATTCAGGGATTTCTCTCATTCTGCCTCTTCTGACTATGCTGTAGTTTGCTTCCAGTGGACTCCAAGTCCTGTAGGGACAGGAATAGAAGTGGTAGAAAGTCAGTGGCTAGTAGGATCCATTTCCATCTTTGTTTTGCATCAAGACATTGATGCCTCTTTCAGCAGATCTCTCTTCCCAAGGACAGGTGTTGTCTTGGCTGCCCCATGCTTGGACAGGGAGGAAATTGGCCAGTTTTCTGTGGCGTGACAACTGTAAAGTAACTTTGTCTGGAGTCTGGATCCAGTAATTCAAATTGCTGAGTACTCCTCTGCAAGAAGCTGGAATGCCCAAAAGGCCGTGTCACAGAAATTTATCACTTGGATGGACTGATAATCTCTATGAATTAATACAAATCCAAAGCAGATGGTGTATATCCCAAAGCCTTTTACAAGATACTTATCTGTATTTCCATGCATCCAGGATTTTTATATCTGTGAAAGAAAGTTCTTCAAGTTAGTTTGCCTGAAAATATTAATTAATATAATCATTTATTCCAGAAAGCACATCTGGAGGAAAGGGTAAAAGGTTAGGTCTTGTTTTCTCCTGAAAGTTCCCCTGAAGTTCCCATGTTGGCATCCCAGTCCTTTTCTCTCTATTTTCTGACAATTTCCTTCTCATTTTCTAATCTCTCCAAATCTAGCCCAAAGAGTAAGTAGTTTCCCCTTTGAAAACTACTCTGGCAGCTATTTGACAGGACTACTCCTTTTGAGCCACAACAACCTCCTGCGACGCTACAGGAGTGGGGAAGTGTGGCTGGAAAGCTGCCCAGCAGAAAGGGACCTGGGGATGCTGGTCAACAACCGGCTTAATATGAGCCAGTGTGTGCCTGGGTGGCCAAGTAGGCCAACAACATCCTGGCTTATGTTAGCACTAGTGTGATCAGCAGAACTTGGGAAGTGATCATCAGCGCTGGTGACGCCACACCTCGAGTACTGGGTTCGGTTTTGGGCACCTCAATACAAGAAGGACATTGAGGGGCTGGAGCGGGTCCAGAGAAGGGCAACAAAGTTGGTGAAGGGCCTGGATAACAAGTCTTATAAGGAGCAGCTAAGGGACCAGGGGTTGTTTAATCGGGGAGACCTCGCTCTCTACAACTACCTTAAGGGAGGTTGTAGAGAGGTGGGTGCTGGTCTCTTCACACACATAACAAGTGATAGGACAAGAGGAAACAGCCTGAAGTTGTGCCAGGGAAGGTTTAGATTGGACATTAGGAAAAATTTTTTCAATGAAAGCATTGTCAGGCACTGGCTCAGGCTTCTCAGGGCAGTGGTTGAATTGCTATCCCTGGAGGGGTTTAAAAGCCACATGGATGTGATGCTGAGAGGCATGGTTTAGCAGCTGACTTGGTAAAGTAGGGTTATGATTGGACTGGAAGATCTTAAAGGTGTTTTCCAACCTAAATTGTACTATGATTCTATATGTTTTGTAAGCAAGGTGCACACAGATGCCAGTGCTGCAGTTTACAGTTTTCCCTCCGTACCACTGTTTAATGCCACATATTAAAAACTTCAGGAGACAAACTGAAGCTTTATAGTTTATTTAGTTGGTGTAAAAGGGAAAATGAGCATTTGCTAAGCAGCAGAGACCCAAGCCAGGGGGTGTGCGGTGCAGATGCAGCCCGGTAGTTCTGGTGGTCACAAGCACTGAGGGCTGGATGCAAGGCATCCTGCACCATTTTGCCTGATGCCAGAGATTGCACTCAAGGAGTAGATTTATTTAGCATTCCAAATGCAGTCTTGGCAGTTAAAGCTATGTACTTTATCTGGCCTTCAGCAAAGCAAGCAGGTTTTTGAAGTAAGACTTCTCTTTACAAATATACATTAAAGACTGTAACTTTTTCCTGTGTCCATTAATTTTGTTCTGTAATATAATTTATACTGATTTGTCCAGTATAACCATCTGGCTAATCGCACTGTAGTTCCCCTGGTTTCCCCACAAGCCCTTCTAATACTACAGGATTCCATTAGCCACCTGACAGTCCTGGGATATCCAAATGGATTAAGTAGGAGCTTCCACACGACGTTTGGAAGCTTAGCAACTTCAAGTTCCTCTAGATTTTTGGACATCTGTATTTGAAGACTAAGAATAAAAGAGGTCTTTGCAATGAGACTACTAACCTGATGACAAGGGTGTGTATCAGCTTTATCATGGGAAGAAGACTTAAGCCCAGAAGTGATAAAGGAATAGCTGCAAATGTAGGAATTTTTCAAGGGAGAAGGAAAACGTGGTCAGAATCATGGAGACTTGGTGGGATAGTGTGCACTGCTGGAACATGGCTATGGGAGAGTGTGAACTGTTTAGGAAGAATAGACAGGGAAGATGAGGAAGATTTATGCTTTATGTTAAAGTGCTTCTTGGTTGTGTAAAGCTCCAGTGTAGACATTCCATGAGAAACGTGAGGAAAATGAGGGGTGTTGTGATGGGGTCTGTTATAGTCCCCCCATCCAAGACAAAGTAGTGAAGGAGGATTTCTACAACTACTAGAAAGGCAGAAATCTCCTCTGCCTTAGGGAGGATTTCAGCCATGATGGACATCTGCTGGGGGGAAACAACGCTGGGCGAGCAATGCCAGAAGTTCTTAGAGTGTGCTAATGACAATATGCCAAAGTAAATACTGGATGGGCAATTCTGAGTACTGGAAGCAGGGATGAACTAGCAATAAATATGATCCCAGGTGACAGCTCGGGCTGCAACTATCACATGATGACTGAGTGAAGGATGTAGCGGAAAACTGGGGAGGTAAGCAACAGAATTAGCATTCCAGTCTTTGTCAGACAGGAATGAATTGTATTCAGGGAACTGCTTGGCAGTGGCTGTGAAAGAGAAGACTGCTCAGGAGAGATGGTTAGGGTTTTGAGGAAAACTATTGAGACCCCGGGAACAAAATTCATTGTTCTGCAGGAAGACTGGGAATTTCATCTTAGCTAGGCAGCAAAGTTCTTGAGGAGCTAAAACTCAAAAATATGTAAATGGTGGAGGCAAGGACTGGCAATGCAAAAGGAATATATAACATTGCTTAGGCTTTTAGGGACATTAAACATAACAGTTCTGCATGGATGATGCAGAAGGGAGTTCAGAGAAAACATGTGTCTACTGCTGAATGTGGGAGACCACCTAGTGAGAGATGATACTGAAAGCACTTAAGTATGCAGGACCTTTTCTGCATCAGTCTTCACAGACAAAGCTTGTCCCCAGGCATCTGCATCTTCCGTAGAGTTTGAGAAGGAAACGAATAACCAACAGTAGGGAAGTCCTAACCTACTACTTAGTGAAGCTGAAATTACTGAGAGAAGTGGGATGTAGTCATATCCATGGGGCTGGGTGTGACTCATCAAAGGATGCTGAAGAAGTTCAGCTGTGTAATTGCAAGGCCTATGTTTATCATTGGTGAAAAGTGATGACATACAGGGAAAGCCTCATATGACTAGAAAAGGGCTAATGTTATGCCCACCTTTAAAAAAGGCAGGAAGAAGGATTAGTGAAACAGTAAGCTGCTCAGTTTAGCTTTAGTTATTTGAAAGATCACAGAATATGTCCTCTTGGTGTTCATTGTGAAGGATAAGAAGGACAAGAAGGCAACCAAGAGGAGCCAACATGTATCTACCAGGGAAAGTAATTATGCTTGACCAAACTGATTGGCTTTTATGATGAAGTGACTGTTGCCTTTTATCAGTTATTTTCTGATAATTATCATGACTTGAATTCCCTGAAAGCCTGAGCATGGAGAAATTTTAACAGAGGACTTCAGTGCTGTGCATGGGAAGAGCTGAAAGGAATTCAGCTTCACAATTTCCACCTCTTTTGAGTGCAATCAGTTTGGTATGAGTCTACTGTTAAATTAAAAAGAAAGACAAGGCCATGGTCAGAATATGTTCTAAGTAACTGCCTCATCTTTCTCCAAGGACCTGAGAGTGGCAGCTGAACATACAGGGAAATTTGGCAGGCCTCTATTTCTATATGAAGAATTATTTTAAGAAGGTTGCATGATCAAGTTAGATATTTAATGCCCTCCACATTACTGTATTGCACTAGACAACTATTCAGATTTACCATACTAGTCCTCTGGTAATGGGCAGCTCTTCTCCCTAATTCATGTGAAAAAATTAGCCTTCTGAGATATTCAGCTGTCCCCTTTATTTGTATAGTGAGCTCAGGGGTGACCTCTGGGTTTGGATTCCAGTCTGAGGCCCAAAATGTGGATGCTGCAGTGCCAGAGCACTCTTGGAAGTGGCTCCTACAGCACAGGACATCATCTGATGCTGTATATTACATAGGACATCAGATGTTATTTTTCTAATTTCTTCCCTGAGATATTTTAATGATTGAAACACAAATGACCAGGAGAACGTGTTTAGATCTGGAGGACCTGAAGAAGTTTAAGTGATTACATCCTTTCCTAAGACTAGATCAGTTGGGCTACCAGCAAATCTCCTTTTCCCATACCATCAGCTGATCAGCTCCTTTTCCCATGCACAACACATATGTGGTTGAATTGTTCAGGGACTGTGAATGTCTAAATACGCATATTCTGATGGCATGGCAGTGCTAGACTGAGGATTTATCACAGTACATAGTACCTGCAGTTATATGCTGGGACATGTGTGATTGTGTGTACACAATCAGATCCTGGGATAGGCTGCCCAGGGATGTGGTTGAGTCACCATCCCTGGACGTGTTTAAGGGTCATTTAGATGTGGTGTTGGGGGATATGGTTTAGGGGAGAACTTGTAGAGTAGGGTTGATGGTTGGACTCGAAGATCCCAAGGGTCTTTTCCAACCTGAATGATTCTATGATTCTAAGTGTGGCAGGGTAAAGCTGTTGTTTTGGGGAGCTGTAGTTAGGGAGGGGCTACAGGAGTCTCTAGAACTTCAGATTTGACAGAGGTAACTGGTTATGAAGACAATAGTGGGAACAAGCATACCTCAAATGCAAGTAAAAAGTGCAAGAGAGTGAACAGTGAGAAAGTAGAAGTTCTTGGGGAATCACTTGTTAAATGAAATATGGACAAGCCCATATATTATCTATGCATGCGCAAGTATATATTCTAATCTGATATCTCAAAATTCAGCTCAGGAATCTATTCAAGAGCTCCATTTCAAAGTAGAGTCTCCCCTTACTTGGATTCAGGCTTCCAACTTACTGTATTTCAAACCCTCTCAACTATTGAGAGTGTCCTATACCAAAACCTCAGCTGTAATACATTTTGACTTTCTGCTTTTTAGAAAATACTGCTGAGAAGTATACCACTCAGCATACTTTTCATGTTCCTTTCCATGCATGTGTTCCTAAAGCATCATACATGTTATCATTCCTATTACATGACTGAAAAGTTGTGGTATAAACATACCAAGGAAATCACCATGGGTCAAGCAGCAAATCACTGAGAAAGCCATCAATAGGAGCCATAAGTCCCTGCATCCAAGTTCTCTAAGTGCCTTGAGTAGTCTACATTCTCTCCTTAACACTCTTGACAAATTATTTATAGATGTATTCACACAGTCAGGAAGATATAAAAATGTTCTAATTATATCATTCAAATCAAATTACAATTATGCCCTTAGTTTGCCAGACAATGCTTTGCCAAAGAAGGTTTGCCAGAAATGTTTTGACCGAAGAAAGGGGGAGCATCTGCAGCATCTGCAGACGAGACACTATAAAATCTTCCAGGGACAAGTCTGGCCTGTCTCCACGGAAGGATTCAAGGTAAGTGCATGTATTTTGTGAGCCTGAAGGAAGAGGACAATGTCCTTGCAGTATCCTATTCCATTTCTCCCGCTTCTGGCAACCATTTCCCCAGGGGAGTGGTCAAGTGAACAGAAATTTTCAATATAATTTTAATGCATGTTTGTATCTTCAATCTATAATTTGTCTCTAGAATTCCATGCAGCATTAAGAAACAACTGCCATTCCTATTTTACAGAGTTGGCCAGTTTCCAGGATACAAGCCTTTCTCCAAAGGTAACACCCTGGGTAATGCACTCCTAGGCTACAGTCTAAGACAGGACCTCTATACAGCTGCATGAGTTTTCTTCGTAAATCTTACATTTCTGCCAACTTTTGCTTAGGTGACACTGTTGAAAACAGGGAAGATATAAAAATTTAAGTAATTTTTCATTTTTAGCACATGAAGTAATACTCTTAATGAGAAAGTACTCATTTAAAGAGTCATCACTACTAATTAATGACCAGAACAGAGAGTGATTTTCTCTGGCCGTAGATTCGTCTATGTGAAGACCTCAAATCTCGTCAGAATTCATCAAGATGAGTTACAAAACTGTAGACAATATTCAGAAGATATTCTATTTACTGTTATTATGTCTACTTGTTTTAGAATGTTACTTTTAAATTAAAATAAAGGGGATTTCACAAGATGCTTCTTTGAGATTTTATGGGGAACTACCTAGCAATTTATTACCTGAAAAGCAAGGAGATTCCTCACTGATTATGTTATTCTTCTCAGTTATCCATAACATTTTTTCCCCACCAGACGTCTCTGCTGACGTGCTTTCAATAAAGTGCAGACATGGCCTCTTCAGACTCTGAGATGGCCGTTTTTGGGGAGGCGGCCCCTTACCTCCGAAAGTCAGAAAAGGAGAGAATTGAGGCCCAGAACAAGCCTTTTGATGCCAAGTCATCCGTCTTTGTGGCCCATCCTAAGGAATCCTTTGTGAAAGGAACAATCCAGAGCAGGGAATCAGGGAAGGTCACTGTCAAGACTGAAGCTGGAGAGGTGAGTGAAAAACAAGACTGGAGGCCACCATTGGATTCCCACTCTGAGCTTTTCGCTCACACACATGGACCATTTGATTCCTTGGCAGACCCTGACCGTGAAGGAAGATCAAGTCTTCTCCATGAACCCTCCCAAGTACGATAAAATAGAGGACATGGCCATGATGACCCACCTCCATGAACCCGCTGTGCTGTACAACCTCAAAGAGCGTTATGCAGCCTGGATGATCTATGTAAGTAGCAGCAGCAGTCTTCCTTTGGGTGGCTTGCAGAAACTTCTTGCCAAGTTAAGTGGAAGCCAATGTGCTGTCTCCCTTCCTTACAGACCTACTCGGGTCTCTTCTGTGTCACTGTCAACCCCTACAAGTGGCTGCCGGTGTACAACCCGGAGGTGGTGTTGGCCTACCGAGGCAAGAAGCGCCAGGAGGCCCCTCCACACATCTTCTCCATCTCTGACAATGCCTATCAGTTCATGCTGACTGGTAAGTACTTTATTTCCTTTAAACTGCTCTTGCAACGAGCTAGCTGTAGAGGGAAATGCAGGATATTATCTGGAAATAAGCGAGCTGCAACTCTTGAAATAGTGTGTGTGAAGTTAATACAAGCTTAATGCACTTAACTGTAATGGTTGGTATGAGCTAAGTGTCTGTGTTCCCATTAGAATGAGTAAAGACCTGGACCTAATGAAAATAATCTAGGAGGAGTATATGGACTGGAAAGAAGACAACTGTTTTCTGCTGTAGACTTTACTGACTGATCTTACATATGCATAGATTTATGTATCTTAATCACTAAACTAGTCTCAGCCAAAGAGCAGAGAGTACAATAATATTACACATACCCTACAAACGATGTGCATACAGTCAATTCAAATTTGTAAGCATTATTGCTAACAAGTAAAACAGAGTCTCTCTTCATTGAACAAGTAGATAAGCTTCATGCATGATGACTGGGTGGTCTAAAGTACATACAGCCTTTAATGATCTATGTAACCCCTGCACTGATCTATGCGACTGTAAATCAGTTGCACCTTACAGTGAAAAGTAAACCCCAGAAAACCACGTCAGGGAAAGAATTTTATTCGTTTAAATAAGCATTTAAATTGAATGGCTTTTAAAAAGTTCTTTATACTTCTCTTCCTTCCACCTTGTATTTTCTCTTATCTATGTGTGCAGTGAAAGTTGTGCAGGATTTCAGATCTTCTTTTTCCTGTGCTTTGTTACAAACTGGGAAATAGATCCAGAATAGAAAAATGAAAAATTGACCTTGTCTGTGTATGATCTCAGAAATATGTAATTTCTGTATATAATGGGGTTCAGAAAAAAACAGATGAAAATCAGTGAAAGAGGGTTGTCAGAAGTTTCTGATGTTCATGACACCTCCAAATTTCCATAAGATTACTCAGGAAAATTTTGTCTTCAGAAAAACTTACATGCTTTCAAAGCCCAACCTCAATATTTTTGTTATATGTATGTACCGATTAAGAGAGAAATAAGCAGCTTGGTGAGAAGACAATATTTTGAATGACATAAGACTACAAAAGGTATGCTGAAGTAATTTCTCTACTGATCATGTTGCTACAACCTGAAATACTGCTAATATCTTTACTGATGACCTGGATGAGAGGATTGAGTGCTCCCTCTGTAAATTTGCAGATGACACGAAATTAAGCTGGAGTGTCAAGCTGCTTGAGGGTAGGAAGGCTCTGCAAAGGGATCTGTACAGCCTGGAATGATGGGCTGAGGCCAACTGTATGAGGTTTAACAAAGCCAAGTGCCGGGTCCTGCACTTTGGTCACAACAACCCCCAGCAACGCTACAGGCTTGGGGAAGTGTGGCTGGAAAGTTGCCTGGTGGAGAAGGACCTGGGGGTGTTGGTGGACAGCTGGCTGAACATGAGCCAACAGTGTGTCCAGGTGGCCAAGAAGGCCACCAGCATCCTGGCCTGTATCAGAAATGGTGTGACCAGCAGGAGTAGGGAGGGGATTGTGCCCCTATACTTGGCACTCATGAGACCACACCTTGTCAGCACTGTGTCCAGTTTTGGGCACCACAGGATAAGAAGGACATTGAGGCACTGGAGTGGGTCCAGAGAAGGGCAACCAAGCTGGTGAGGGGTCTGGAGAATATATCAAATGAGGAGCACCTGAGGGAACTGGGTTTGTTAGCTAAACAGAAGAGGAGAAGAGGAGGCTGAGAGGAGACCTCATTGCTCTCTACAACTACCTAAAACGAGGTTGTAGTGAGGCTGGTGCTGGTCTCTTCTCCCAGGTAACTAATGACAGGACAAGAGGTAATGGCCTTAAGTTGCACCAGGAGAGGTTTAGATTGGGTATCAGGAAGAAACTCTTTACTGAAAGAGTGGTTAGCCATTGGAACAGGCTGCCCAGGGCGGCAGTGGAGTCATTATCCCTGGAGGTGTTCAAAAAAGAGGTAGACCTGGTGCTTCAGGACATGGTCTAGGGGTGAGGGAGATGTTGGATGAAGATTGGACGAGACGGTCCTGGAGGTCTTTTCCAACCTAAATGACTCTATGATTCTATGATTCTACTGCTGGGAGCACCAAAAGCACCCTCTAGAATCCCCAGGGCCATTCATTGTCTTGTGTCCCTGCATTCTTGAAGCTTCAGTTCATATTTTTTTACTGGTTTTTGAGTTCTTTGTTATACATGAGCACTAAGAAAAGCTTTCTTACCTCTCTATTTTCACAGATCGTGAGAACCAGTCGATCCTGATCACGTAGGTACCCTCCCTGCTCGGGGCCCTGCGGGGCTGCCCGGTGCCAGGGGACCTCCTGCCTGACCACATGCTCTCTGCTTCTCCCTTTGGTTTGACAGCGGAGAATCCGGTGCAGGGAAGACTGTGAACACAAAGCGTGTCATCCAGTACTTTGCAACAATTGCAGCGAGTGGGGATAAGAAGAAGGAAGAGCAGCCAACAGGCAAAATGCAGGTGAGTCAGGGCACACAGACTGAACACTTGGCAGGTAATTGCCCTGTCAACTAAACAGTCTAAGTGAATAATTACTGCCCTGCAGGGAACGCTTGAGGATCAAATCATCAGTGCCAACCCACTGCTGGAGGCCTTTGGCAATGCCAAGACCGTGAGGAATGACAACTCCTCACGCTTTGTAAGTTGTTGCTTAGACAAAAATCCCTCCTCATTAGAATGCTAGTGATGGTCTAGTGGTTTTCTCACACATGGGGTTGGAAATTAACTACATCCAGTCTGAAATGCTGCTTCTTCACCTTAACAGGGCAAATTCATCAGAATCCACTTTGGAGCTACAGGCAAACTGGCTTCTGCTGACATTGAAACCTGTAAGAGACTCTCCTGTCCTGGCTGCATTCCTTCTAACACTCCTCAGTTCTTATACTAAGTATGTCCTACAATTCTTGCCAGACCTGCTGGAGAAGTCCAGAGTCACTTTCCAGCTGCCGGCAGAAAGAAGCTACCACATATTTTATCAGATCATGTCCAACAAGAAGCCAGAGCTAATTGGTAAGGAGATCAATAACTTTTCTGAAAAAATAATCACTGAGCAATAGCTCATCGTGTCATATGGAAAGCTAAAGTAATCTCATTTTTCCCCTTTGCTTGGTTTCAGACATGCTCCTGATCACCACAAACCCTTATGATTTCCACTTTGTGAGTCAAGGTGAAATCACTGTTCCAAGCATTGATGACCAGGAGGAACTGATGGCTACAGATGTAAGTAACTTACAAAACAGGTCATCTGGTGGACTGGAGGCCTAGCACATATTCATTTAATTTACTGTTTCTGTTGCCAGAGTGCCATTGACATCCTGGGCTTCAGTGCTGATGAAAAAACGGCCATCTACAAGCTGACAGGGGCCGTCATGCACTACGGGAACCTGAAGTTCAAGCAGAAACAACGAGAGGAGCAGGCAGAGCCAGATGGCACAGAAGGTATCAGCAGATTCAGCAAACGTTCCCAAAAGAGAATGTCTCTCTCACCTAAAGAAGGACTCAGGCACATTTCAGGCTTTAAATATGCAGAAGCATAAACTAAAAAAATGTTTGCTCAATGGCTAGATGACAGCAGAGACCTGTACCTCATATAATGATACCTGTAATTTTACTCTGTGACTACTTAATAAATAAGAGATCAGGTGTACACTGCTGGGAAGCAGGAGATATGGTTGGCAACATTATTAGTCATACTTTAGTTGGAAAACACCTTGCAATCTCTGCTGTACTGTGGACTAGAGAAGTGGCTCAGCCCTAACAGGATGGGAGCCTGTGCTCTTAATCTCTCTCACCTACTGAGGAGAGTTCTGATGTGAGATCTGTATTTGATTAGTCTCTGTCACAGCAGACACATCACACACACCTCCAGCTCTCTGAGTGATGAATTCTCTTGCTATATGACTAGAAAGAAAATGTGAAGTCTCATAAACATGCCTGAAAAGGATGGAAGTAATGTGTTCTCCTGAAGTACATTGGTAGATGCTGAAGCTCAGAAAGTCTTATACACTGAATCCTGAAGACAACAGAGAAGTTATCTTTGTAGCTTTGACTCACATTTTTGTGCAACTCTGTAACAGTGAACACTGTTGTTACTTTCAAGACAGTCCCTCAAGGACCATATTTTAGGAATAGTCCAATAGTTATTTATCTCTCATTCAATTCTGATGTTTAGTGGCTGACAAGGCTGCCTACCTGATGGGCCTGAACTCAGCTGAATTGCTCAAAGCCCTGTGTTATCCCCGAGTCAAGGTCGGGAATGAGTTTGTGACCAAAGGTCAAAATGTGTCACAGGTAAGCTCTGGAGGTTGAAGATACTGGGCTTGAAAGAGCACTTGAGTATTCTCCTTTGACCCTGAGAGGTAACTCTGGTCCTTTCTTCTCTGCTTTAGGTGAACAATGCAGTTGGTGCCTTGGCAAAAGCTGTCTATGAGAAGATGTTCTTGTGGATGGTTATTCGCATCAACCAACAGCTGGATACCAAGCAACCCAGGCAGTACTTCATTGGTGTCCTGGACATTGCTGGCTTTGAGATCTTTGATGTAA
Organism: Eurystomus gularis; assembly: GCA_013400335.1. Lineage (NCBI taxonomy): Eukaryota > Metazoa > Chordata > Aves > Coraciiformes > Coraciidae > Eurystomus > Eurystomus gularis. The sequence goes on along the minus strand of VZZY01009089.1, from coordinate 9,507 downwards.
GGAATACAGTTTTTCCAGTGTTTTATAGAAGGATAACTGAGGGTAAAGGGAATTCTGAGACACTTTTTTAATAGACATTGCTGGCTTCCTATGCTTATTTGCAGGGCTTTTGGAATCACCGTTTTTAATCCTGAAAAAAAATTAATAGAAAAGTAATCTCCTAATTACACTGAATTTGAAACTTTCTCTCTTTTATAAATGCAAAGCCTATCCTAGAGAGATAGCAAAGGAAAACTACACTGGAAGAGGCTTTGTATTTAAAGTATTACCCATGATGATTTAGAATTGCACAGGAAAACATATTACTGTTATTACTGAACCTTGAAAGAGTTGCATGTCTTTTTATGTCTGGCAGTTCAACAGCTTTGAGCAGCTGTGCATCAACTTCACCAATGAGAAACTGCAACAGTTCTTCAACCACCACATGTTCGTGCTGGAGCAGGAGGAGTACAAGAAGGAAGGAATTGAATGGACATTCATTGACTTTGGGATGGACCTGGCTGCCTGCATTGAGCTCATTGAGAAGGTATCCTTCCTGTTCAAGTCTAGTATATGTCAGACCTTCTATACTTGCCAAAAGAAGTACTTAAGAAACAAGTGAGAATATTCTGGCTTTTTCAAATACATATCCAGTGAAAGTGACAACAGGGTAGAAATGTTTTTGGAATGCATATTTAGATGTCAAGACTTTTAGTGAGACTATTCATTTCCAGATTACAAAATGAAGTTCTATGAAAGACTGTCACATACTGGAAGTTCCTATCAGTGAAGAAGTTTTATGGACAGGATAGTATTTTATGATCTCATATTTGTAATTTTTTAATCAGCAAAGTCATTTATATAAGTTCAAATGAAACAACAACACTGAAAAAAGTTCAGCCTTAGTTAATTTTCTCTGAATTACTGTGATGAAAAGCATGGGAAGAGCTTTCTTTTCTGACTCCAGGAACTCTCTAACCTGTTTCTCCCTCTTGTCTGTTGCAAAGCCTTCCAGCCAATGGGCTGAGATGCTACAAACAACACACTGGTGCGGTTGATGTCCATAGCACATGCTTCACATCATTATAATCTTTCTGTGTCACTTCTTGTGGTACCTTCCAGCCCATGGGCATCTTCTCCATCCTGGAAGAGGAGTGCATGTTCCCCAAGGCAACTGACACCTCTTTCAAGAACAAGCTCTATGACCAGCATCTGGGCAAGTCCAGCAACTTCCAGAAGCCCAAGCCTGCCAAAGGCAAGGCTGAGGCCCACTTCTCCCTGGTGCACTATGCTGGTACAGTGGACTACAACATCTCTGGCTGGCTAGAGAAGAACAAGGATCCCCTGAATGAAACTGTCATTGGGTTGTACCAGAAATCATCTGTGAAGACACTGGCCTTACTTTTTGCCAACTATGGTGGGGCAGATGCAGGTCAGCTGTGTGAAAAATGTGTTTTCAGTGTGAGGCAGTGTTGACACAGAATTGAAGCAGTAAACACTAAACATTTAAAGTTTTTTTCTGTTCTGTAGTCTCCAATGTTGCACATTCATATTTTAATACTTTTTTTCTTTTCTTCCATTTGGAGATGCTGGTGGTGGCAAAAAGGGTGGCAAGAAGAAGGGTTCTTCTTTCCAGACTGTCTCAGCTCTTTTCCGGGTACAGTACTACATTTGTTATCTCTTTGTAATATAAAGAAATGGGGTGAGTTATTATTAAATTTGAGGGTTTATTTTGCATTGCTTTAACAGTGGTAGAAATCTTTGGAAATTCCGCATCAAGTTTTCCAGGGTCAGTTTCAATATTGTTAATATGTTGTGTTCAAAAATAATCATTCAGTCATAAAATATCATGAAAATGTAACTTTTTGTTTGGAGAGGATATAATTCAGATGTTTATGTTTATGTTTTTATGTCTTTGAGTCAGACTAGAACTCTAATTCTAGCATTCCTGCATTTCTTTGAGGTTAGTATGCTTGGGAATTGAGAGTCTCCTTGTAAACATTCTCTAAGCAGGTATTTATGTTATTTGAAAAAAAAAAACACAACATGTTTTCACCTAAGTAGATTGAGGTTAGAAGGCAGAATATAAAAAACCTAGAAGTCACTTACTTTGTGTGAAAATGTAAAAGTGTATATTAGTTTCCACTAGATCAAATAGAATAAATATTTGAGTTCTATGCCTTTATCTAAGTGTTCTGAAACCCAGTTAATTTTGAAAAGTCATAACGTCATTACCATGGGTTGATGCTTCAAACATTGGACATAGGAAAGTCACATTACTAACTGGTCCCTCTAGGAGAACTTAAACAAGCTGATGACCAATCTGCGGAGCACTCACCCCCATTTCGTCCGTTGCATCATCCCAAATGAAACTAAAACACCTGGTAAGACACTCAAGCATAAAAAGAACTTGCCCTGATAAAGCCATTCCCTTCTGCACTGGAAACTGGTATTCATTTATGCTCTGAATTGTTAGGTGCCATGGAGCATGAACTGGTGCTTCACCAGCTGCGCTGCAATGGTGTGCTGGAAGGGATCAGAATTTGCAGGAAAGGATTCCCCAGCAGAGTCCTGTACGCTGACTTCAAACAGAGGTAAGAGCACTGCACTTCTCAGCATCATTAAAAGCAAGGTTGGTTCATTCATATGGGCACATTCAGGCTGGACTCTGTTGCCAAAAATAGCTCTATGTGAGCTGGTGGAGTTCAGCAGATAGTGTGTGTTTGTTGGGAAAAAATAACCTTGTCTTCCTCTCTCTCTTTTCACAGGTACAAGGTGCTCAATGCCAGTGCCATCCCAGAGGGACAGTTCATTGATAGCAAGAAGGCTTCTGAGAAGCTTCTTGGGTCAATCGATGTGGACCACACTCAGTACAAATTTGGCCACACCAAGGTACCAGCCCTTCTTGACTCACTCACTGTGTGCCTCTGCTTTGCTCTACCTGACAGTCATGTGTGGCAACATTCCCTTTCTCAAGGTGTTCTTCAAAGCTGGGCTGCTGGGACTCCTGGAGGAGATGAGAGATGAGAAGCTGGCACAGCTGATCACCCGCACACAGGCCAGGTGCAGGGGCTTCCTGATGAGAGTGGAGTACCAGAGAATGGTGGAAAGGAGGTAGACACTACTTCAAGTTAGGCACATTGTATTGAGCTGATTGTGTCATCATGGTCCAAACATTTAATATTAATTTGACTTACCTTTCAGAGAGTCCATCTTCTGCATCCAGTACAACATTCGCGCATTCATGAATGTCAAGCACTGGCCCTGGATGAAGCTGTTCTTCAAGATCAAGCCCTTACTGAAGAGTGCAGAATCTGAGAAGGAGATGGCCAACATGAAGGAAGAGTTTGAGAAAACCAAGGAAGAGCTTGCAAAGTCTGAGGCAAAGAGGAAGGAGCTGGAGGAGAAAATGGTGAAACTGGTGCAGGAGAAAAATGACCTGCAGCTCCAAGTGCAGGCAGTGAGTTTATCATCATTAATTTATCACTCAGAAAAGGAGTCTACACATTCAAATTGCTCTTTATGAAGCAGAAAGTCAGACTATGTAAGACTAAAAGTTCAATATTTGGTGAAGTTGGGGAAACAATTTTCTGGCAAAGGCATGGTGAACCCTCTGACAGCCAGTGCAAAGAAGCAGGGAACTCCAAGTCAGAGACCATGCTCTTACTTTTAGAGGAAAGAGACAGATGTAGCTAGGCAACATGAAATACTCAGAGCAGATTTACCTGAACCTCTAACTGCCTTTGCACCGGTGATTCCTGCAGGGGTAACTCCATCTTACCAGAATGCAGAATAATGAATTCATTTTGGAGCATATATGCAAGCCAGAATTGTAAGTGGTACTTATGAATTCAGGTGCAGGAAAAGCCATCCACCCTTTGCTTAGTAACTAGCAGTTAATCATTCACTCAGTAATTTGGAAACACAGTTTCAAATTTCTTCGTATTCTAAGAACATGTAGACAGAGATTTCCTGTGACTGTCAAAAAATGACACCATTCAGGGGGGTTTCTTCTTCCCTCAGTTGTTAATTAGACGAAAGAGCTGTGTATGGTTTAGACTTACCTGGTATTAAGCAAGGTCATAAATGAAATTTATAATGAAGAAATGTTTTTAATTTTTTGAACATTGTAGTTTTTTGCATCTCTAATCTGAATTTTCTATGGTACTTCCACCATGAACAACATCTTGTGGTGATAGAATTATTAGTATTTAAGATTGAGAGGTCTGGCTTAGAAGCTGTCTTTATTAAAAGGACATTCCTTTTCACTTAATACTATCTTTCCATAATATACTTACGTTGTGGTCCCCAGTTTGGGGTACACAATTCAGAACAGGTCAGACAGAAGCTTTATTAACCATAAACACAGTGAGAGAACATTCAGACAGCATCTACCACTGTGCTGCACTGTTGTCTGCCAATTGACGACAGAGACCCAGCCTAGATACTGTATCAGAAAAAAATTAAGTGAGGAGGAAAACCAATCATTTCAATGTTAACAAAGCCAGGAATCCGTTCTTGGGAGGATCTTCTGCTTAAATAGCTTGTGAACTGCAATAATTCTAAGGAATCAATCATAAATAACATGACAATATGGAGAGACTGGCTTTTGGTGGAGCTCACAGGAGTGGCACACCCAGTATTATCTTGGCTCAGAAGTGGGGAATTGGAAGCAATGAAGGACTATTAGCTTTTAGTTGAAAGGAATATTCTTTTAATAAAGATAAATTCATAGATAGAGCTCTCAATATTAAATATTAATAATTTTACCTCCACAATCTTATAAATATTGTAGACATAGCACTTCACAAAACAAAATATTTCTTAAAAATATACACAGAAGTACTTGATATTCAAATGTCACCTTACAAAGTAATCTTTATCTACTCATTAAATTACTTAAATTGCCAAGTAAAATGGAACACTGTACTTAATTGCCCGGTTATTTGAACATTCCCATAGAAAATAAGAGCCCCATGTTAACACTCTTCCCTCATATATGGAGAAAAATAAATATCCCTTTGGACTTTCTTATAAGAGTTCAAATTCCTTTGGGACAAAACAAATTCCTTATACCCATCACAGACTAAGATGATGTGGTGACCAGCTGAAACTGGCACAGAACACTCCAGCCACAGTATGGAAGGATGACACACAGGTAGCTGATTTACAAGGGTAAGACCCCACTTGCATGGGAAGCAATCTTAATGCATTTGGAGAGTAATCTTCTTTCTAGTAAATTATCATTGAGACTACCAGAGCCTTTAGTCCCAACATAGCAATGGATTCAGAAGAATTCCGTCTCAAAAGGAAAGATATTGAAAAAGGTGTTTGTGAAGAGAAATGTCTCTAAGCTCTTTCTCTTCTAGGTAAATGAGAAATTAGCACACCTACCAGATCTGTGAAATATTTTTAGGAGAGAGAAAAAGATTTAGGAATCAATGTCATTTCCAGTTGAGACACTGTACAATGTATACCAGAAAAAAAAGAAAAAAAAACAAACAAAAAACCCACAAAACCCACGCTTAAAGTTGCTTGAGGAGAGCTGAACTTCAGGCCACATTTTAACATGCACTTACAGAAAAGTTCAGAAAACAAACCAATAAAATCTGTTTCTCCCCACCAGGAAGCAGATAGCTTGGCTGATGCTGAGGAAAGATGTGACCAGCTCATCAAAACAAAAATCCAGCTGGAAGCCAAAATTAAGGAGGTGACAGAAAGGGCTGAGGATGAGGAAGAAATTAATGCTGAGCTGACAGCCAAGAAGAGGAAACTGGAGGATGAATGTTCAGAGCTGAAGAAAGACATTGATGATCTTGAGTTAACACTGGCCAAGGTTGAGAAGGAAAAACATGCCACCGAAAACAAGGTATGAGGCAGAAGATACCACTCTCACTCAAGAAAAGCTCTCAGTTTTGCTATCCAGTAGAAAGTTTAAAATAATATCTGTTACCTGCATTTGCTCCCTTCTTCTCAAAGGTGAAAAACCTCACAGAGGAGATGGCAGCCCTGGATGAGACCATTGTGAAGCTGACAAAAGAGAAGAAAGCCCTCCAAGAGGCCCATCAGCAGACACTGGATGACCTGCAGGCAGAAGAGGACAAAGTGAACACCCTGACCAAAGCAAAAACGAAGCTGGAGCAGCAAGTGGATGATGTGAGCACACAGGCATAGAGCAGGAACAGGACAGGTATGGAGTTAGACCTGGCTGATGGAGCAGTGATGATCTTGTTGTGTTTAGCTGGAAGGTTCTCTGGAGCAAGAGAAGAAACTGCGCATGGACCTTGAGAGAGCTAAGAGGAAACTGGAAGGAGACCTGAAGCTGGCCCATGACAGCATAATGGATTTGGAAAATGATAAGCAGCAG
>VZZY01009088.1:0-56666 GCA_013400335.1 Eurystomus gularis | reverse complement strand
GTTCATGTTATAATCTGTACAATTAAATATGTAGAGATAAAAAATAAGCTAAAATGGCCATTTTTAAAGGAATTATGGCAAAAAGACACAATACCAAAACCCTCAATGCACAGTGCAAGTAGCATGATAACTCAAAAAGCAGAGATAACCTCAAGGATATTATTCATGATAGATCTATTTTGTCAGGGAATTAAACTCATGACCCAAGTATTGGAAAGTGCTGGGCTTACCTATTGAGCCACAGAAAAATCTCATTTGCTGTCAGTAGTAGTCCTTTTAAACTCAGCTGGGAAAGCTTTCAGCCAAAGGGCCTTCACCTTGAAAGGGCAAAAGATTAAACTGAGGATAGTATTAAATGGAAAAATCAATGACAACTAGTTAAATAAAAAAGGAAACTCTCAAATGAAGATAAATAATTGCCCAAATTTATCCCTTGGGTGTCTTTGTTTTCTTCATTAGAGACATACTAGGGTGAGGTTTGTCCCTGTGTGCAGAAAAACACAGAGGAGAAACAATTCAAAAATAGTACCGTGTAGTACAAAATGACAAGTAGTCACCTGGGGAAGTATGGAGGTTAAAACTTGCTTCATAAGTACAGATTGCTAAAACAGATCTGAATTATCCCTATTTCAACATGAAAAAAAACATGAAGCAGGCGTTGTACAAGAGGGATTGCTTATTGTATCGTAAGTTACTGATTTTTGGAGCTGCAAGTCAAAGAACACATAAGATGAAAAACAATTGCTAATTTAGTTCTACATAGTGCAGGGGATTTGAAACAATAAAAAACACGATTCTGCTAGTGATCATAGTCAAATAAATTTGAAGTTTTTATAGAGAAAAAAACCCCAAAATTAAATATATATATTAAAAAGTAAAAATACAAGATAATGGAAAGAAAAAACAAAGAAAGAAAATGCTTGCAGGAGGCACAGAGATTAAACATGTATGAGAAACAGTGTATAATACACTTGTATATCGAAAGTAATTATATAAGAAAATGGATAAAACCAGAACATTTGCAAAACATTTTAAAGACAGTAAAGAAATCCATAGATGTGTATAAGCAGTAAAAATAATGTATTGAGAACAAAAATAATTGTGCAACTGTACAGCAAGTTAAATTTAAATCGAATATGGAATACCTAAGATCATTTTAGAAAAGTTCCAGTTGCCTAAAAGCTAATATTTTTTCTGGAGCTATGAGAAACAAAAATATTTTCAGGAAGTTGAAAAGAGGCAATCAAAGTTAAAATAGCAGGGAGACAAAGACACTGCAATAAAGCTAAATGAAGTATTTACACCAGTGATCTTTATAGAAGAGATCTCAGATTTTCTCACATCAGGTGCATTATTTACGATACAAAGTATTGAGGAAATGTCTCAAACCGAATTCTCAATAGAGTAAGTCAAATAACCAACGCATAAACTGAACAGCATCAATTCACCAGGACAAAGAGTACTTATTCAAGAACCATAAGAATCTGAAATCTAAAATTGCTGAGCTTCAGTAGTAAAAGACTAGGATGTGATGACATTCTTTGAAAAGAACACCAGAACTGACACTGGAAAACACTGACTAGTTTGCCTAGCTTGCACAATAGGTATCTTGGTAGAAAATGGCATGAAAATTGAGACTTTAACATCAAAACATTAGTGATATTTTGGAGAAGATTCAGCTTTTTTTCAGTTAATATGCTTCAGAAATCCATTAGCAATCTCTGAAACAGTCAATAACTGTGAATAAAGATGGTCTAGTCAGTACATCTTACTTTGATTTTCAGAAAGCTTTCGATAAGGTTACTTGCAACATGCTGAAAGAAACAAAACTATTGTGGTATGAGAGAGATACTTTTATGTATCAATAATTCATTAAAATAGAGGAAAACATACAAATAAATGGTAATTTTTCAGTTGAGGGTAGCATCATGGAATTCCACATGCTCAGAGATGTGCTTGGTATGTAAACTCTTCAACATATTCATAAATGATCAAGGAAAAAGGAGTGATGAGTGAAGAAGCAGAATTTTTAAATAGTAGAAAATTATTGAAGATAGTTAGTTTAAAATGGACTGTGAAAAAGAATTTCATGGTACTGTATGATTAAGCAAAAACAGAATAAATAAAAATCAGTGTCAGCTAATATAAAGTTATATATAGATCAAGAAAAAAACCCCACCCTATTGATACATATGCAGTGACACACCAAATGTGTTACTGTCACTCAGAAAAGTAAGACTGAAGTAAATCAGTCTTTAAGGATGTCTTTTCCAGTGCTATTTAGCAGCCACAGTGGCAAACAAACAGCTGGTAATTGTTAGGAACAGAACAGGAAGAAAATAAGATTAGGTTACTGTGTAAATGAATGGTGTGTTCATGTACTGGGTGCAATTTAATGTAAAATTTTGGTTGTCCAGTTTCAAAAGATATATAGTGGAATTAGAAAAGAGACAGAACAGGATGATGGGCTGAAGGAATTACCAGCTCTTCAACCTGGAACAGAATAATGAGTAGCATTCTATAACATCATGAGCTGTATGAAGTTGTTGAGTTCACTATTTTTCACAATGTGAAATGTACCCAATGGAGTTGTAATGTGATGGTCTAAAGTAAATGAAAGAATATTTTTTTTCACACAATTTAAGATGGAAAGTTCAAAAACAAATGTACCAAAAGGTGCTTAGGCAAACTGATAAAAGAAATGCCCATCTATGGCTTGTCTAGATGCAAAGATTCACTGAGTCCCTAAACTACTGAGAGCTGAGACTTAGGACAGCAAAAGGTTTAGTTTATACACCTGCTGTGTCTTAGGCTTCATGGCCTAGATCCAACCAGTCTAACTTTACATATTTGAGTTGGCTTAAGCCTCTACAGATGTTCCTGTACAGGAAAGGAAAGTTTTGAATTGAATTCTGGAAGTATATACTTTTTCTCTCTTTCTACAGGAAGCTTGTCATTATTTAGGTTGTACTTTAATGACGTAAAATATTTGGCAAAAATAACTTTATAGGCCAACTTTCTCTTCCAGTACTTTGCTACTCATTCCTGTCCCCACAGCGAAAAAGACCTCAGCTAAGCCCTGCACAACCGTTTGTCGTTTGGGGCTGAAAATCAAATCAAGAGAGCGATCAAGCCTCCCACTTCTTTTTTTCTTGAAAGTTACAATGATTCCACAGTCTTGTTCACAATTCATCCCATGAAAGACTAGTGTCAGAGCAGCTGGGAGGAAAGTGAGAGGAAAGTAATTTAGTTACAGCATGGTCCTGGAAAGAGCCAGGTTGGAAATATCTTTGTTCGGTACCGCCATCCAATTATTTGTATTATAAAACCATAGCTTCTAGCACCTCAATTGAACAAGATGAGTCAGAAATTCAAAGCTTTTCCTAAGTATTCACCATGTTCAGATGTAGGATTAATTCAAGTCAGACTACAAAAATATCTGGTCTGACCCCCTATGGGTATTCTCATGTAAGTGTTCAAGCAATAAAATTGAAGTTAAAAGGGTCTGTAATTATTATCTTGGAGCTGGCTGTACCTGTGATTTAATGGCTTTGGTTTACGGGCAACATATGGAAAGGATACAGTACAACACAAAACCAGTATTACTCACAGGGAACAGAACAGATTGTGTCTCATTTGTAAGAGGTACGAGATATACCATTGATACCATTGTTCTTCTGGTGAGTGTAGAGTCTGAGGTATTGAATTGAAACCACAGCTTAGTACAAGTCTGGACTGTATTTTTTTTTATTTTTTTTTTTTCAATTTTCATATTGTTGTTTTGTTTCTGATTATTACGTGGTTAGGGAGAAAAATATTTCTCCAGACCCACTTAGGATTGTATGTGTAAATTTTTTCCAAGATTATTTCCACATTTATGTCTAAATTCTGTGAAAAACGGGGATTTTTAAGAACATATTACTATTTATCTGCAAATTAGCTTTATAAGAATTCAGATATGCAAATACCCAAGCATAAGCCTCAATCAAATCTGCCAGTATATGTATTTCTCATCAAAGAATACACCAATTATCTACAAATATTCTGGACTGGCAATTATCAAAAACTTCTATTTCATAGAGGTATTATCACAATTTCTGGAACTCTTTTCTTTTAGAAAACAAATAGCTTTATTCTATTGCTGTGCAACATGATTCTTCCACTACATTGTGTCAGCTTACATTTGGTTGCTCTCCAGACTGATGTGACACTATCAGGCATAAGCCAACAGCAAGTGATGAGCAAAAGAGGCGAATGTTCACCCATGTTAGGAACTACTTATATAATTCAGTACTGGAAAATTCTGTCTGATCATAATTGTCTGTTTTTTCTGACATCTTTATGAATTTAATATAAACAACAATATGTAACAACTTAATTTTAATTTAAAGTTGTATTTCACACTTAGATATTCATGGGAGCTGTATTTTTCAAAAGCTGGTAATTATTTGTGACTGACTCACACAAGATAGATTGAATTTTAGAGTTTTGAATTATTCTGGCTAATTTTTGTGCCAATTTCTGCACCCCTGTAAACTGGTGAAGTAGTTTTCTATTTGTGTACAACACATACATACTGTACGGTGTACCTGACAGATTTTCATTCTCCCCTCAGTAGGGCTTCACATTGACAACTAAAAGAGTGTGTGTAGGAGTATCAACATCTGTTCTTAAATTTGAAAAATAAATTAAATATATTAGGAAATCAACCAATGAAAGACTTAAAAAAAAAAAGAAACATATTTAACAGCTTGTTGATCTAATTTTATATTCAGGCAAGCCTCCAGGGTGCCTTCTCTATTTTTAAGCAGAAATTAAGCTTCTAAGACCTAACAAACTATTCAGGTGTGCCACTGTTAATGGATACTTGACTACATAGGTACTTCAAATTTAAGTTTCCATTTTTTACTGTAAAGCCTTCTAAACACCTCACAAAGGTTTCCAGATTTCAGAAAGGGGAAGAAAGTTAATGTCTCATAAACTACAAGCGAATGCAGACAACTGTTTGACAGCTCTAATAAACACTGAACCACAAGAGCAGATAAGTTTTATTAATTTGAAAAAAACCTATTAAACTGGATTTTAATACTGTCATATGCATTGTTTCATGATAATTGAGAAGCAACTTTTAAGATAATGGAATATGAGCTAAAGCTGCAGTGGTTTTAATACGTTTGGCAGCAGTGCAAAATGTTTCATCTGTACTGCTGTGTTTACAAAGGTCACTACAAATGTTAACCTTCATGACCTTTAAAAACTCAGACCTTTGCCAAACAGTAAGAGATGTTCAGTGAACAATTTATTCTTCAGGAATTTCAATATACTGAATGTGCTTCTGCAAGGGTAGCTTATCTAACAGTACACTAGCACAAACCTGATCTGTAGTGATCAGTAAGATTAAAACCTATCTAAACTAAAGAAGCATGTTGTCATGTTGGTGCATCGTGCTCACAGCGTTGATTTACACTTTGAATTTTGAGATCACAGAAGTCATGCAAGCTTGGACTGCTGAAACTGCCAAGGATTTCAATGGTAGGGACGACCGCATAAAAGATAATCAGAACATAAATAGTTATTAGAAACAGACTCTTCCCTATGTCTTGACCCTGGGTAGTATTCCTTTTGTATTCCTCTTACAGCAAAAACCAATGAAAAATGTTCCTGGGAATTACGTAAGTGCAGAGAGATTATAGAACACAATAATGTCTGTATAGCTTCCCTAGGAAAGTCTGAGTTATGGAAGAGCTATGTCACTTCTTGCTGTGACTTTTGCAGGAATGGAAACAGACACAGTGTCTTCCAGAAGGGATGTAGTTTTCTAAATTCAAAATTGTGCTCTTTGAACACAAATTTTCCAGCAAGAGCCAAAAAGATGTTACCATTGCCTAGGAGAAAACCTTAACTGTTTTCGTTCCACATAGCCTGTGAGAAAACGCCAAGTATTCACAAACTAGAATGAAAAGTACTTTTAATAGTGATGTCAGCACTTGAGAGTACTTGCTGGTAAAAGCAAGCTCTGAAGCTAGACAATAGCAAAAAGAACTAGTTTGCTTTAATTCTTCTATAGGGATTCCATGAAAGACAGAGTTGATAAAACTTTGTCTAATTATATATTTCCACAGAGAAGCCCCTATCTGCTGCATGTTCCCAAATTAATTGTGGACTGTGCCAACAGCAGTTAGCTCTATACCTGGCAAGCTATAATGTTTATTGAGCAGACAGACAGTTATCATCTCCATGAAGGCACTCTACTCTTCCTTTTTGAGCCAGCACTCAGGAGAGAGCTCTATTTCAAACTCCAAATATGAATGAGTCCATGCTCTTAAACCTTTGCTAAGGATCTGTCGCGGTCGGGCGCGCAGAGGTCCGACCACCTCCTCCCAAAGGGAGAAGGGTTGAGGGTAAATTGGGACATCTCCCCACCAGGCTCGCAAACAGACACTGAGACCGAAAGGAGTATCTAACAAGTTTATTACTAAATATATTCTAATAAAACCTTATTTACTCTACGGAAATATTACGATATTAAAGAACACCACGCCCACCCATTCACTCCCTCTCTCACCCACCGAGAGATAAGGGCAAATAAGGACTTAATTATGTCAAGATACGACCTGTATGTGTGGATGGTGCGTGTGTGTGCGTGTATGTGTCCTTTCGGCGTTTGATGATGGTCTCCGTGGAACGGCGACGATGTCCGACTGGCAAATCTGGACTGTTTCCAGTGACGTCAGCAGCTTGTAGCTTTTCTCTCTCTCCCTCCGACGGTGGCGTCGGCTTTGTCTTTTCTGGCAGCACGTCTTTTCTGGCAGTGCAGCTTTCGGTGCAGTTTCTTCGGCACCACTTCTTCTTCAGTATGGTGCTCCCAGCTTGGAGCAACTTTTTCTGGCAACGTGGCCTTCTGCGGCGTGGCTTTCTGCAGCACGCGGCTTCCAATGGCCTCTTGTTGCAATTTCTTCTTCTTGCTGCAGCTTGCAGCTTTTTTTCTGGATTCTTTCAGTTTTGGCTCGTGGCGGCGGCTCACGGCAGTGGCAACGATTGCGCACCTTACGGCCGGCGGCAGCTCACGGCTTCTTTCTCTCCCCCGGATTCCTAGAGCAGTGGGAGTCAGCAGTTCTGTCCGGCGGCTCTCCGCGGCAGCTGCTCCCTTCTTTCTGGCTGCTTGGTTTCTTCAGGGGGCTGTGCTGACAGCTCAGTTCGGTTTCCCCCTCTCTGGCTGCTTGGCTTCTTCAGGGGGCTGCGCTGACAGCTCAGTTCAGTTTCCCCTTCTCCTCCTCACTCCTCTCCGGCAGTGGCGGAGGGAGGGAGGGGTGCGCTCAGCAGGAGCGATGTGCTCCCTTTGTGCAGTGAGGCGGAAGAGAGAGTGATTGTTTACTTTTTCAAAATTTATGGCTGGCGTTATCACGCATCCGGTTTCCTGGAGGATTTATGCAGAATAGATTTATGGGAAATTGAGTTCTTTTGCTCACTGTTTTAATAAGGCAGAAAAATCATGTGGTCGGTTCACCACAGGATCTGATTTTACATATGCATACAGATATATAAGTATGTACAGAATCTAGGCTAGACATGGATGGATGAGGTAAGTCTGTGGCAGATAGCAGCGAATGGTGGCAACTGCCAAGTGGCTGTCATGGGAGATTAACATTGTTCTTCAATATATTCGTCAAAATCCTGACTGTGCTGTCTCAGCACTGTCTCATCTTTTTCTGTTACACTTTATCTGCATGTTTATAAATTCTCAGATCCTGAATATTGTTGATCCACAATGGTACCAAGTCAGACAAGATTGGATAGTAAAGAAAGGAGGGGAACGGGGGGACTCAGCCTGCTCAGACATGTCCTGAGAATGTTTTTTTTCTGTTGCTGCCAAGGACAAAATTATATTGAATTTACACCAAAGTTCTGTGACTGGCTAGTACTGTCTTACACTCTGATAAAACTGATTTCTAGATAAACTGCCTGGAAACCTTGGATGATGAGTCAGGAGTTTGGTCCTCAGCACACCACCACAGACATACAGTGGGACAAAATATCTAGTTTAAGAAGAATGCTCAGAAGGACCTCTCTTCTTGGAGACTGAATATCTCATACCTCAGATGTACTGGGATTCAGATGTCAGGTCTGTCTTTAAGGTCCCATGCACCATCCAATAGCAGACTACTTTAAGACATCAGGAGGTAAAAGTTAGCGCCAAACAAGAATCATTTCAGCAGTTACCAGAGTCCAGAAGTCTCTAATGATGTTCTTTTAGATATCCCACAAGAGGAGGTTCTAACATTTTAAATGCTTCATGTGTCAGCATTTCAAGTTAATGCAATTTTGTCATTCCTCAAGTATTTTTGAAGAATTATTCGAAGTGAAGCCTGTTTCTCATTAGTAATGTGGGCATCATCCTCCAACTAGACAATCAGCTTCACATCCTCTTGGGTCCTGAAGTCCTCCATGCTTCCTGCTCCGTCTACTTCTTTTCTCAGTCTGTGCAGAGGACTGACAACTAGACTGCTGTCCAGCAATATCTTGACTGGGGTATCCAGGTTCATATTCAACACCTGGACCTGTTTACCAACTCCAATCATATCCTGACTTAATATGAGGGAAACACAGTGTACTCTACCTATTTTCTTCCCTCCCTTCCTCATCATAGGGTGCTTTCACTTTTAAAGAAATCCTGTGCTTGAACAACAATATTTTCTGTACATATCTACAGTTTCAGAGATGACATCATCTTTGGTATTTAGGGTACATGTCTACCAGTGAAGTTAGGTGTAACTATGTAGTCTGTTGTGGTAGTCTGGATAAAGACGCCAACTACTACAATATCTGTTCTCTTATGTGCTATACCTGTGCAGATCATATGTTTTTCTGACATCATTTTAATTTTTGCCCAGATTGCCTGCAAGTAATGTGGATGCTGCATCCAGCAAATACATTGGACAGGGCCTATCATAATCTAGGGGCAGCTCTCTTTCAATACCTCACCAAAACTGCAGTGCAGAAACTGACAGAGAAAAAACGTATTGCAGCAAGTACCTGCATGTGGCTTTAAAAAGAGAAAATAAAATGTGAAGTCTAGGTCTCACCAGTAAATCCTATATGATGTTGTTGGTTTTTAATAAATAAAGTAAACATAAGAAAAAAATCCACATCTAGAGTTCTATTACAGTAGACCGCAGTTATCTTTTGACTGTTCCTAAGGGATTGAAAGTACTGATGGTTTCTTAAGTCTCCTTCTTGCAAAAAATACAGTAAAAAATTAAATGAAGGAAAAACATCCAAGTTTAAAAAGCAAGTTAAAAGCATTGTGGTTGATCCCACCAGTCAGCTTCAATATTATACTGAAGACAATGTTCACTGAGGGTTTAGATCAATACACAGTTTTAAAAAGTAATTTCAGAGAGAGATAACTTGATGGATATCAAACAAAACATAAAACAGGGAAAAGACTCTTTGCTCAAAGACCGGTTAATAAAGGGCTTGATCCTGCAAAATTCCCAATAGGATGACTTACATGGTTAAAGTTAAGCAGATGCTTAATCGCTTCATTAGATCGAAGCCAGACTGCTCAGCACCTAGTAGAAAATCAAACCTATAAAGTGTCTGCAGTAACAGTGTAAGTTAAATAACTGGGTTAATTACTGCATATCATCTTAATATGAAGAATACTCAGCTAAAAATATGATTTGAGAACATTTTGGTGAAGAGATAAGAAGTAATATATAATAACAATAAATTTACAATTAAAAAAGTTCACTTCAAAGCTTGTGCCAAAAATATAACTTCTGGTTACTTTTTAAGGCCTCTAGATTTTCTAATTATACTTAGAAAAGTATACTTGAAAAAAATTCAGCATAGTTTTTGCAAGACATTTTAACTACTGCTACATTTTTCACTGAAAGGTTAAGTCATGTCAGGTAAAATTTTACTGTAGACCAAAATTCCAAATTAATTTGAAAAGTTAATATACCGTGACACATGAAAAACATTCAGAAAAGATCAGGGAATGCACAGCTATTTAAGGAAAGGAAAAAGAGCAAACAAATGCATGATAGAAAAAAAGAAAGAAGGTACACAGTTATGTTACTGAATAGTTTTATTGCTCTTTCTCTACTTAAAATCCTTTTTATTTTAACTTAACCTAATATATCTTTCACATACTAAATAATGGTTATATATTCTTCTTATCAGGGATGTGTTCTTTCTTCCTTCTATTTTTCAGGGATGGGACCGGTGTTTTTCAGAGCATTTATATAAAATAAATGTATGTTGTTCGTGGATATATCAAATTCAAATAGCTTTAGAATTTTAAAATATGAGTAAGGCATTCTTAATGTAATCTATACATGTCTTATAATATGTCAGAAATAAAAATGAGCACTTATAGTTATGTTCTTTTCTAAAATAATCTGCAGGTCAAATTCAGCCCCTGCACTTCCTATGAATCTTGGGCAGGTGTGTTATATAATGGATTTGGTGCCAAGCCATTGCTGAGGTAAGCAGCTCATCTCAAGAAAATTGTCACCCTGAAGGAATGTTTTAATGCAACATCTTGGACCAAGGAGAGCCTAAATAATGCCAAGTGGTAGAGAACAGAAAAAATAGTCAAAATTGTATCTGACAGTACAGTTATCTTAACAGTATTTTTTCCTATGTTCTGTGCTAGGCTATTGAAAATCAAGTATATAATATGAAAAATGTAGCACCCTTCACCCATAACTCTTCCCTGGTATCTGCAGTGAAAGGTCATGTGAAGATTACTGTAAACTCTGAATTTGAATGAGAAACTGATAATATCTGATAAGAAAGTTGTTTACATATGCAATGAATGCATACTATTTGCAACAGAGACGAGCATTTGAAACCACACAAACTTAACACATTGTGCTATTTTTCAATTAAAAGTTCATTTAGATATAGAAAACTAAGGTATAGGTATATGATGTACTAACTTTAGATTAGCCCTTTGAACTAGCAAATATTCTGCCATACCTACATGGCCCATAAACTTTTTTCTGTTGGGCGGTATTGTTGGAGTCCATCTTCACAATAATAAATGGAAAGACAAGCTGTCACTTAAACCCAGTCAGGCTATGATACAAAGCTTCAATTAGCTGACATTCTGTGTTCAGTTTTAAAAACATTTCATGATAGATAGGATTATCAGTATTTTCAAAATGAGGCTGGAATGACCTTTATATTTCTGGATTAAATTGATTAATTTCTACTGTTGTACTCTGGCTCTCATTCACAATCGTGCAGTCTTGTTACATTTCCTATTTAAGTAGGTCACTTTTTTTTTTTTTTTTTTTAAAGGTTAGATATAGAAACGTTGGTAAGTAATGGAATTTTCAGGAATGCTAAGCCTCTAATATAGGTGAATTCCTAACATCAGCAATTAAGAGAAAAGTCAATTTACTGCTGTCTATATGTGGACATAATAATAGGCTCATATATATTTAGACATGATTTTAGTCTCCTGTAGCGGAAAACTTGGTCTTAATGATGCTACTATGATGCTATTATTGGCTTACAGCCTAGCCCATGCTCACCTTGAAAGAGCTGCTGAAAACTTACAGAAAACCTAATTACCATAGAAACTAGGATGATGGCTTCAAGAGGATAATTATAAAGAGCAGATAAACTCCTGAGAAACCAAGATCCTATTTTCCTGTAAATGTTACTACTTTTAATGAGTGAAGGGAAAACGACCTGGAAAAACTGCAGAAATACAGATTGTTTTTAATAGCTTGTCTCCCAGAGTATGCTGTGACCTGTCGTATGATCTTTAGCTCCTTTGTTCTTTTCCTGCAGCTTCTATAAAAAACCCACTATTTATTTTGGGAAACTGAAACCAATAGCTCTTTTTTTCTCCTGTCACAGCTAGCAAGCATAGCCCTCGCGTACAGATCAGGGATTTTATTCATTCAACAAGTTGTATCTTTCTTTGAGAGGTAGAAGGGAATTTTTCCTCAGTAAGTACTGCTTTTGTTCCTAGAGTGTCACACCAGTAATTCAAACAGGGCTGTCAGGTCAATGAAAGAAAATTCAGTGGCCTTGAAAGACACCTGGGTTGTTGGAACAAAGAAAACACGTTGATTGTTCAGAATTCAGGCCTCAGACTGGAGCCATATGAGCAGAGCTGAGCACTTTCTATTGATACACCACGCTGAGGGAGAGCACAAGCTTGGGATGACTTCCAGGTAGTGTTAGTTTGAGCTGTAAAAGGCAGAGATTGGTGGGTCAAGCAGTCAGCCTTACTGGTTATATAACATTAGCTCATGGTGCATTGTTTCGTTTTATGAGTTACACCTCTGTTTGGTATCTCTTGAATGAGTAATGTAATACTTTTTTTTAGGGAAACGCTTGCTTCAGTAGAAAGTCCTTTGATACTTCTTTTTTGGCAGAACTGGTAGAACTCAGCTACAGTCAGTGAGGAAGAAGAGACAGCTCCTATATCCAAGAACATTATCCTTTACTTCCAACTTCAGGTAACATTATTATAGAGAATATTCAGGAAAAAAGTGTTTCCAGAAGCTCTGTTTTTCCATCAAAATAATAGAGCTGGATGCCAGCTCTTATTCTATTATTCCTGCTTTCTGATTCTATGGATTCTATTTTTTAGCCAAATCTATTTAGCAAATTTGACCTAAATTGAACATTATTTTATTCTGACAGCATAAATGCACCAAAAAATTATTCAAAACTTACAGGTAATTAATTTATCTCTAATTATTTTATACGCAACAACATTTATTAACAGTGAGTGGGATGAAATAATATTAAAATTAAAAAGAATTTTTTTATGCACTTAGTATTTAATTAGCTTCTACCTATACAAATCCACTTTATAACAGCCATGTACATACACAGAGACAAAATGCCACTATTTCAATGGCTGCCAAAATTTCTTTTGTTTTGTTTTTGTTGTTAACTGTTAAATTCTGATTTGTGTAGGCACTGCAGTGAATCACTGGCTTACACTGAAAAGTTACCCCATTTTAAGTTTCGTAAGACTATCCACTTTGAAAAGTAAGTTCAAAATCATTTTACTTTCCAAACTGAGTGGTTGATGGCCTGTTCTGCTGGGCTCTGATTCTTTTAAACAGATCACAATTGTAGATACATTTATTGCCCTAGTAAGCACTTATGAAAACAAACGGAGAAACAAGAGAGAAACTTTGCAGCCACTGAACATTGTTAAAAATCTGTAACACCCACCATGGTTGTAGGTCTCCTTTTCATTTGTCTTAAACCTGATTTCTGATTATCCAAAGCACATAGTAGACATAAATCAAAATATATAAGAAAACAACACAAACATACACAGAGTACTGGAAAATAATAGTCTCCAGTGCTTCAAGAATTTGAGGTGATTATTATCTCACAACTGTTTTCTTGTTATGTAAATAAGTAAAATCAGTGAGCAAACTAATTTGCACCTGCTATCTGTATCATACCCAATACACTTGCAACATCATACTCCAGCAAATGAGAAAACACTGATTTTTTTTCAATTAAAAATTGAATGTTGTGAATCCTCTCAGGCCTGAAACAGGCATTGGCAATGTGATAGCAGGATGTTTATTCCATTCAGCTGGGTGTTCTATCACTAAGAAAGCATCCCCTTCTTTGCACAGACATTCATGATCACAAAAGCACATTTAATACCATCAGAGCAACAGGTTTGGGTTATTGTCCCAATTAAACTGTGGTGATCAAGCTCAGGGCTGTACCACAGGTTACTACAGACATCTCTGGTCAAATAACTGTGATCATTATTATCCCTACTGAAATTTCTCCAACTTTTCTTTTTCCTTTTCTCCACCACAGTCTCATCCCAGATTAACAACCTGTTACTTTCTTATAATTTTTTCCCTCTTGGTCTCAGCTTTTCTGATATTCTGATACAAATTCTGATATTCCTGACACCAGTTCTGGTATTTCTAGTATGGTTACCTAGGTCTTCCAGGCCTTACATGGTATTACTGCCATGGTTACATAGGGTTTCCTGGCCTTGCAAGACCAAACTACACAAAACATCCTAATACACCTTCTTTTATGTTCTGATAAAATTACACAAAGAAAATGCCTTGAGTAAGGAGCTTTTAGAACTCGGCATTTAAAGGCAGTTTGAAGCTGCCACACAGTTGTTAGTCTCTTAATTGTTATGAGCAAATGGTGCATTTAAAGGATTCCAGAAGAGTGACTGTAGGAGTCTGGATAGTTTTCTAGAGACAATGAAAATAGCAAGCTTCAAATAAAACATAGTCAGGACTCTGCCTTTCATAATCTGTTTGAAAACATCTTTTTCTTTGCTTTTTCCTAGCATCTATTCCATTATACATGTCTTGCAGATATCAAACCTACTGGTCAGAATCCTGTTGAGGAGAAGGCAAATGCACAAGGCACCATATGTCTGGTTATGGATAGCAGAAAAAAGGTATAAGTTTCATTGTACCACTAACCCTTCCACAGTCAAGGCTTTCAAGTGACCTGTTAGGATCAGACTGCTCCAGAACAAATCTCTGTTAGTCATATTTTAGCTTCATTATTACTTTCCTCAAGAAAGTTACTTTTATTTATTTTAAATCTCTTCCCCTCTTCTTCATCTGTCTGACTTCCAGTATTTTATTTCAAAATGAATCTAAAATAGTTTAGTAGCTTTCCCATAGTTTATACATAGTTTATACCTTATGCATAGTTTATGCACTAATTTACTCAATTAAAGATAATGAAAAAGTAGTATTTTGGAAGTGGTATGTTCCAGTATGTTTAATTTCAACTTAAAATTGAAAAACAAAAAAAAAACCAAACAAAACCAAACAACAAAACAGCCAAAACCCACAACTGATAAAGAGAAGGATACATCAACAGTACTGAACTTTGAGTACTCCTAGAGTTCTCAAATGAACTTTTGCTGTGGCCATTTGCTTGTCTCCAGCAAGTTTCACAGTTCTGGTAACTTGAGTCACTCTACAAGAAAGTTGTAGAAATAAAGCCCATACACTTGAGACTGTTCTTTACCTTAATATAATTGTCAGCAGTGTTGCTTTTTGATTAATGTTGACAGAATTTCTGGAGGTGCATTACAGGCCCCAAAACCACCAAGGGGAAAAAAAAGTGGGAAATAGAAATTCTGGGCAAAACTTGGGGATAGATAGTAGAAGTTGTTATTGGTAGAGTCCATTGATTAAAAAGGGGGGAAAAAAAAAAAGGTAAGTCTCAGGGGGGTTGCAAAACCTACTGTAACATTCTGGATGTAATTACAGCATGAAAAAGCAACATTACACTTCGTTAATGAAAATTCAATTTGTTCTACATTTCAAAGGTTCAAGTACTGTTTATCTCCTATATGCTAGCAAAGACTTTTTACATGTGCACGGATGATACCTAAATAAATATTCAAGACTTTCAGTTCCTAATATTATAGAGCAATTAAGGGAGTCTTCCTAGTTTATCGTGTTCAATTTTCCATTGATCCACTGCAGTTTTATTAATTTGCAAAGCATTCTACTATAACACAATATTATATAAAATACTTGATAGAAAGTATGTTCAAACAGGAATACCTATTATGGCTACTAAAGCACAGCATGTGAAGTTTCAAATGTGTGTAAGTGAATAAATTTACTCTAAGATTTCTGTGAACATCTGAACATATTAGTGATTTATTGTGCCCTTGGAAGGACAAAACTGTAATTTGATTGAAACAATGTGTCTTTCTTTAAAGAAAGAAAATTATAATGGAACAGAATATTAATCATGTTTTACCCAACAATTGTTAGCTTCATTGATATTTTGCCTATCAACAATCTTTGAGCCTTCAAAGAGATGACAAATTATATACCATTGATTCTGGTTGTTGCCATTTGTAACTGACACATTGCGAAGGTAGAATTAATCATTTGATTGATTGAGATTTGTTTTAACAATGGAATTTCAAACTGGGTTGTCTCTGTTTTCCTCAGAACAATTTTATTTTAGCTTATAAACTGTTTTTCATGCCAGTAGAGATCATTTACAATTTAACATTGACTCTCCTCCACCTTTACTTTCATCCATATTTCATTCTATTTTTCTACTGACTTTCTTTTCTTAATCTTATTTGTGTGCAACTGAAACAAAAAACAATGTCAGTGTAGAATACAGTGAAATAGGAGACTTTCTTTAAAGAGTTTTTACTTCCCAGAATTTCAGTTTTGTCTTTCTGTCTTTCTGTCTTTCAGTGCCTGGTGTGTTAACTATTTCCAGCAGCTATTCCACAGCTATGTCATAGAAACCCCTTATCAGGGAAAACAGAGAACTTTGTGGTTTTGCTTTGTCCAGTAAACAAGAATAAGCAATTTCTAATAACTTTTATCTGTCAGGACCTCATCTTGTGAGATTGTTTAAAATTATTATAAACAATAATTTGACTCTCTGTACTGGGCTCATACGAAAATCCCACTAACATTGCCTTATGGCTCTGAAGAATTCTGAGTATTATGTTTGAAAAGCTTTTAGATGAAATAGTTCCCTGCTATGTGACACTACTGTAAATGGGGAGATTTGGCCTTCACTGTCTGTGATAGAAGTTCAGACATGATGAGGTAATTAACTCAGGATTTGAGAAATTCAAGAGGTTCTTCCAAAATATTTGACTTGAGCGTGTTTGTGGAGTGCATGGGAAAAATAAGAAGTCTAAGTGGCACCTGGGGAAATACAGCTACAGGTCCAGTAGTAACAAATATTTTGTGGTGATTATACATACAAGTAATAGCCAGAATACTCCAGAAGTCAAAGTAGAAGAATGAGAGTTTAAGCTTCACATGGTACATTGTCTTCATCCTGTGAATCCTGAAGGTCTCTAAAACTAATTTTTCAAGGCACAGGTAAATAGAGATGAAGTACACCTGCGTTGTTCAAAACACGGCTGAGGTATAAATTTCAGAGACAAGTAGGCTGTGCCTACTAACAGTTCAGCTCAAGCATCTCATCTGATTCCAATATCAATGGAGCTGCAAGGAAGAAATAAGTCTCTTTGAATTTCTCAGACAGATAATTTTTAGATTTACCATTTCAGATCTGCTTCCACAGTGTTGGTCAATGACAGGACACAAAATGAACCTCAGTTTGGCTTCCCAGTTAAGGTTTGTCCAGTGCTCTGTAGGAAAACCAGGAGACTCATTAACATTTTAGAATTAGAAACAGGCAGATTTTCCACTAATTTCTTATTCAGGTAGTTTTGCATAAAGAGACTTCCCTAGGGCCACTAGTTTTTCCACAGATATTGGAATTCCCTTACCAGCAAATCAGTGTTATATAATAGCTGAAAAGTTACAAGACCTTTTTTTTAAAAAGCAAGCAAACGAAACACTAGGCATATTCTGAATGGTCAGATTCAACTACCAGTTTTGGCCTACTTCCTTACTATCATTCAGATGCTGTGGTAGAGAACAAGAACTTGATGTTTTATTCTAAACAGGTTAGGAAGAAGGAGATTACTTAATCTATTTAAAAATCAGCTGATATCCTATGAAAAAGCTTACCCAGGAGACTTTGGTAGTTCAGCACAGGCAAGATGGAAAGGACCTGCAGGACTCAGCCCACAGACCTCTGGGTATATAAGCTAGGCTTGAATTACCTCAAGCTAGGGTTTGAATCTAAAATGTTAATTGTTCTGTTTGGGAGGAAAAAAGGGGAAAAAAAACCACTTTTCTTCATAACACATAATACCAGGGAATTTAAAATTCTGTGTACCTGTATATGGTATTCTGGATAAGAAATCAAAGCTTGGTTTCTAAGAGGTGGGATTGCCATTTAGATTTAAACAACTTTTAATAGTTTCCTTTAAGTCAGTTTTGTTGATTCAGAACAGTTATCCATTCAATACTGAAAATTTAGAACAAATGTATAATTTGGTGAGGAAAAAATAGAGTAAAAGAGAGGATCTAAAATGATAATGATAATTATGATTATGAGTACCTCTTTATTCAAAAATTATAGAATCATAGAATGTTTTGGGTTGGAAAGGACCTTTGAAAGTAATTTAGTCCATCCCCCCTGAAGTAAGCAGGGACATCAATAATTAGAACAGGTTGCTCAGAGCCCCGTCCAACCTGCCTTGAAAGTCTCCTGGATTTCCTACTGCTTGCCGTGCTACTTTTCCAGTAGGTGTTGGGGTGGTTGAAGTTCCCCAGTAGGGTGAGAGCCTGCAAGCATGAAGCCTTCTGTAGCTGGGCTTCGTCAACAGGCTTCCCTTGATCAGGTGGCATGTGGTAGACACCAAACATAAGGTTCCCTTTGTTGCCTTGGTCTCTAATTCTTACCCATACGCTTTCAACCTGCTCTTGGCTACTCTTCAGGGACAGCTCTTCACACTCTGTCCATTTCTTGATGTACAGGGCAATGCCTTTTTCCTCACCTGTCCCTTCTGAACAGCCTGTAGCAATTGATAGCCACACTCCAGTCATGGGATTCCTCCCACCAAGTTTCAGTAATGGTTATTAGGCCATAGCTTTCTAGCACCACAGCATCTTCCAATTCCTGTCTGTTGCCCATGCTGTGTGCATTGGTGTAGAGTTGCTTCAGCTGGGTTGTTGACCATGTCAGCTTCTTAGAGGAAGTCTCCTTAATTCCTTTGAGGTACTTCACTGATATTTCCCTGTTGGATTTTACTATCTCGGGAGCCCCTGGCTCATCTCTGAAATACTTCAAGCATGCTCTGGTGTACCCAGCATGCCTTAGGGCAACAGGCTGAGGGCCCTTGCTAGAACACTGTCCCTCTAACCTTAGCATGTCATCCCACAGCTTTTCACAGGCAAGCCTGATATTCAAATCTAGTTTAACAGTGTGTCAATGAGTTCTGTTAACTCATGAGCAAAGACTCTCTTCTCCCTTTGTGAAAGGTGCATCCCATCCAATGCCAGCAAGCCTGATGTTGTGTAGGCCACCCAATTATTTAAAAACCCAAAACTGTTGTGGTGACACCAGCCAAGGAGCCATTTATTACTAGACTGAGTCTACCTGTTTCTTCCAGTGTCACTGTCCACAACTGAAAGGATAGAAGAAAAAATTATCCATGCTTCAGATTCCCTCACCAATCATCCCAGAGTGGCAGATTAAATGGAAGGGTGTGCAGAAAGGGTGTATAGGAAGGGTATTGTCACCCTACCAGCTCAAGAAGTGAGTTCAGTTGTTGATCATCAGCCTCTCAGAAGGAACTTAGCTATGGTATCCACATGGAAGAAAGCTATGTTATCTACACTCACCAGAATGGAAACCCAGATGGAGATCCCATGAAAACATGCAACCGTTCAGGCCTCAGGATGTAGGCCATGCCAGAGCCTTTCAATGGTAATGGAAGGCAGTAGTGGCAGAGTTACAAGGAAGTAGAAAGGTTAAGGAGCATGACGGAGGCTGATAAAGAGATAGACTGGTGGAACCAGTCTATCCCGAGACAGAAATTGGAACAGCCACCAGAAAAAAAACCCCAGTATCTAGGGGAATCCCCTCACCCGGCTGAAGGCAGTAGTTTAAAGGAAAGGAAAGAATGGAGGTAAGTCCATGTCCGGGGCAGCAGGTGAAACCCCTCCTGCTTCTGCTCCATTTGCCTGCTCTGTTCATAGTGCTCCTGGTCACTGGTGTTCCTCAGGCTGCTTTTTTATAGGCATGAGGGTGGTCATAGTTGCTCTGGTAATACTCAGGCCTTGTCATCATCTCCCCTAGAGCTGCCAGCTCCTGGTGGGTCTCTCCACTGCTCTGGCATTTCCCTGCCTAGGAAAATCCACTGTGCATGAGATCTGCCTCTCCATTGTGCGTCAGACTGGCTCTGGAGCAGCTTGCCTCGGCAGCTGGCCATCCAGCAAGACAGACTCATAAGCAAATCATAAAGTCCCCTGTATGTTATGTGACCATGAAAGTGAACAGGAGATTTTCTAAAGAGAATTGGATCTACTGTGGAAATATCAAATAGAACTGCAGAATAACTGAGACTGGGATTTACATCTGGTGGTTATCTGGTCCTACTCCTGGCTCAAAGTATAGCCAGCTACAAAGTAACATTAAGTTACTTCACGTGTTCCTCAGATGTTGTTTGATATCTTCAACGGCAAGCATTACACAACTTGTTCCAGTGTTTGATCACTCTCCTTTTGTTGTTTTTGCATTTTTTTTTTGCTTGTTTATTTTTGGTTTTGGTTCTTTTTGTGGTGTTGGTTTTTTTTTCTTCCCATTATCTAACGGGAATTTCCCTTGCTGCAACTTTTAGCTGTTTCCTCTAGTCCTTTTGCTGTTTACTTCCAAGAAGCACATCTCCATTTTCTCTTTAACTACTTACCGGGTGGTTAAAGACAGCAATTAAATAGCTTCTCAGTCTCCTCCAGGATGAACAGACCCAGCTCTCTCAGCCTCTCCTTATATGCCATGTGCTCCAGCCCCCTCAATAGCCTGATGGTCCTTGACTGAACTTGCTCCTGTATGTCCATGTGTCTCTGGTAGCAGGGAGACCCAAGGTGGGCACAGCACTCCTCATGTGGCCTCATAAGTGCTAAATAGTAAGGAATAGTCAGTTTCCTCTAGCTGCTTACTATGCTTTTGCTGATGTGACCTAGAAGCCTGGTTAGCCTTCATTGCTCCAATGACAAACATAAAGTAAGCTGATCAAACTTTTAAATCTAACCACAATAGCAGAAAAAACACTTGTACTTACCCATCTTCCTCCAGAATGTAGTAATATTCATTTTCTTTACAAACTTGGGGACACATATTAGCTTTTTCTAAATCTGGATTGTCTTGAAACCATATTGTATGATTCAGGTGCTGATCAGAAATGGTTAGGTGCTGGAAATTAATTTCCAATGATGGTGTTTTCTATTCTAATTTAAATTTAATCAGGCTTCATTAGCTACTTATTTCATTTTCAATTATAATATGAGTCATGTGTGGTTGGGAGTCATTTCATTGAGAAGAGGAAGCCAATAAAATTCTAATATCCAAGTGGGGAAAAAGCACATCTAGACAGAAGTGAATTATGACACTTCTCACTCCAGCTTGGGAGTACACTGGAAAGGTGAAATTAGTACTGGAGGTTTCCTCACAGGATGGAATCATCACATATATAAGTTGTCACCTAATGGATACAGAAGGCTGGGTGGATGGCTCTAACAGCACATACGTCAAACAGAAAACATGGCCTATTCAGTGAGTCCTAAAATACAATGAAATGTCAATCAAGGAGGAACAAAAAGAAAATTAAAATTAAGAATAGTAGTGTAAGTACATTTTGTCTAGACTGTTAAAGAAAACCAACTCTATTCTTGTCCTTGTAAGATTAATAAAATGCTTGAAAACCATGCTTTAGACCTTTAGCCTTGAAAGATCTGCTCCTGAATAAGAGAAAACATTTCCTATAGTTGCAAGAACAGCACATTAATACCAATATTATAAAGAATGGTTTTCTTAAGTACGGAACTTTTTACTTGAACTTCAGAATAGTTGATAATTAATCCTAATCTTCAGCCCTTCCCATAGAATCCAGTATCCTTTTATATGTGAAACCATAAAAAAATAGTACAGTGTTTTAGAAAATATACCAACACATTTTAAATCAAACTGCTATTTTTATTCAGAAATGCTTTTAGAGGGGATAAAACAGATAGAGCAGTTGGAGGGACTTCTCTGCAAAATTCTTACAATAAATCAAAATCCTTGGAGCTATGTAAACACTTTGGCAAATAGGGTTTCCATATTTCCTCCATGAGCTTCATAGATGCAATTGGTGTTACCAGAGAAGTTGACGAAGATGTGTCACATACAGTTAATTTGTAGGTATGATTGGAACAAACTCTCCATGGTGTTTTGCTGTAGCCCTGTCACCTCCTGAGAATTACAGGGAGCTAAACTTTTTTCTATTGCAATATAAGAAATATTCTATTATTTGATGACATTGCTAAGTGATATGTACATCATTTTCAAACTCTTTCATTTTCTATCCTTCATGGTGCTGTGAGATTCAAGGACAAAAAGGATACTCTAGTTTGCTGCCAACAACTAAGCAGCTTAAGAAATATTCTGAAATAGGCACCTATAATATTCCTATTCCAATAAATGGGGCTCCTTTCTACACTCATCTTTTTTTTTTCTTGATAAACAGAGCTAACCTGTTATCCCTGCAATATGATATCACACGACCTCATTATCATGGTTCTTTTTTATGCCCTGGGGTAGAAAGTCTTGTTTATACGATAGGAAAGAGTTCTGAAGTGTCTTAAAACAATTTGTCTTTTTAGTTCCCAGGAGCATACTTACCGTGTAGTATTGACTTTACTGCTCACAAAGACACCTTCTACTTGATCATGTAATAAATGCTTGTAGCTTGACAGAAATAGAGAGATTTTATTATTTAAGAAAATGTTACTATTTTTCTAAATATTGTCGAATGTAGATGGAGCAGACAAAGGATCTCTTACAAAGGCTATCTGTTGAAGTGGTATCAAATCAGACAAGTGATACTCATCCTTGAGAGCAAGTAGTCCAAACTAATGATGCAAAACATGGTAACAGCTTAGAAATTAGAATCAGGATTGTTAAGTGTGCCTGATGTCCACTCCCAGTTCCACTTTTAAATGTCTTGAAGAAGTCATGGGTATTTTCCATTACCAATGTATGCTAACTTCGCATACTAAATTAGGCACCATACATTTTGAAGGATTCAAGTGCCAGAACAGACACTAGTGAGAGTGCTGAAAGCTTTATCTTGTTGCCAAACAACATTGTATTGATTAGAAGTCTGTCTTTTGGCACACAGGATTTGAAATGTTGGGCTCAGTTTGCAAATAGGATGAAAGGTTACAACCACTCTCCTGCACTACCTACTTTAATATTCAAGGCAGTAATACTGAGGGTGTGCATTATTAAAGGAACTATTGCATTTCAATCCATGGGTCAAGGTCACATTTGATGGATTGATTCTTATGTATATGTTTATAAGGTGCTTTGTGATAGAAGTTTTTGTATAAATGTAAATTGCTCTGTTGTTGTTTCTGTTATCATTATCTCCATAGGCATCTGCAAAGAAATGAAGATAAAATAGGATAAATACATCCATTTTAGAGATTTTGTAAAACCATCATTCTCATAACAAAAATGTGCAGGCCCAGCCCACATGTGTGGACCCAAGTACTGTCTGAAGTCATCAACGATAAACTGAACATAACT
Organism: Eurystomus gularis; assembly: GCA_013400335.1. Taxonomy (NCBI): domain Eukaryota; kingdom Metazoa; phylum Chordata; class Aves; order Coraciiformes; family Coraciidae; genus Eurystomus; species Eurystomus gularis. Next base: position 33,470 of record VZZY01009088.1, on the reverse strand, counting down.
CCCATTCAACCTGCCAGTTTAGATGGAGCAAGTAGAAATTGTTAGTTCTGTTCTGAAATATTACTTGATAGGTACTATTTTAATCATGAACCTATTTATATGTATGCTTATCACATAAAATACACCTCAGCAAAACTCAGTCTCAGTGGTGATAATGGTTGGGTAGGCACAATCATGAACATATCAGGGAAACAGTGTGACAACTCACCAAAACAGAAAGTTTAACACTGATATCAAATGCAACATAACAGTTTAGCAGATGATGATTTTGATAATTCAGTACCTTTTACTTTTCAAATTGTTTTTTGTTATTGAAACAACACCTCAGATTCTGCTAGCTTAAGAGGGACTAATATTACTCCATTTTGCCTCTGTACTTTAAGTCTGGTATTTTATTTAATGAAGATACTGTGTTTTAATTAACTTTCCCATAAATATATTAACTATAACTTAAATGTTTTTAAAATTTCTTTAAAAGTATAGGAATTTTTCTACTTTGTGGAGTCCTTAAGGAGTTGATTGTAAAAACATGAAAGTCCCACTTCAACTAGAAATATTTTCACTTCCACAAGGAATATTAGTTCTTTTCCTGTTGTTTTGTTTTCTCAAAATTTACTCACCAAATGCTTTTACTCGTACAAAACTTTTTTCTTGACAGCTGCAGCATCCATTTTGACTCCAGCATTACATTTAGTTAGGCCTTTACCTCCTTCTGTGCAATTACACTTGATGCTCACCCTTGTCCTACATGTTGTTTTAAGCCAGACTGAGCAAAGTCTACCAACATGATAACCAGCAAAACCTACAGGAAAGATTATCAAAGAACATGGGATTTCTGGGTTGTCATGTTGGCTCCAGTATTGAACTAGCGTTTGGGCAATTCATTTCATTTTTCCCTTTGTTAAATGTGTATAACTTTAAAATTGACATCAAGTCTGCCACAGTTACAGACCTAATACATCTATACCCCGCCTCATTTGTCTTAGGATACTCCCTTGTGAATGAAGGCTTATGCAAAGTTCAAACTTGTATGACTCCACTGGGCTAAGATAAACTGTCAGTTGATCAGCTTTTCTCCAGTAGATTCTCTGTAAAATAATGTCTTCCCTGAAAGCTTTTATGTTTGGGAGGAGCTGAGAAGTCAGATAGCTTCAGTGAAAGCATAAGACAAGAAAAAAAAATTGAGCAAAGAAAAATCTACATATACATCAATATTATCTAAAATCTTGTTATCCTTTTTTTAGAGATTTATGCAATCCTTCCAGCTTCACTCACTCCTGGGCCCCAGGGTCTGTGGGTCAGTCTGGCTCTTCACTTAAATGGTTGTGAAATTTACAACCAGCCTAGCTCTAGAATTGTTCTTGACCCCAGCTAGTCCAGTGAACTCAGCAGAGTATCAGAGGCAAAGAATGTAAACCAATAGCTTTTGATTAGTCCTGGAGTTCTGGTAGACAGCTATTTACCTCAAGCCGTTTGTTTGCCTTTGTCTTTGCTTTCTAACAGCCTTCTTGACATTTTAATCAAACAAAGAGCAACCTAGTGATTAGGCTGTGCATGAAACAACTCTATTCCTGCCTTTATTAATATTACCAAATCTATTTATTCTTATAATTCATAACATGTGAACAATGGGAGTGAAATATTCTTTGCTTATGGAAACATCTGGCAAATATTGACCCTGGAAGCCCTATTTTTATTGTGAGAAAAAAAAAATTAAAAAACAAAACAAAACAAACAAACAAACAAAAACAACCTAAAAAACCCCCACCAAAACCCAAGTCAGTTACATGTGATATTTGCTTACAAGCCCATTTTTTTTGGTCCTATGATTAAATAACTTGAACATTTAGGGATAGAGAAACATTATTTTTACATAGATTGAAGCAAACATTAAGACGTACCTCAACGATACTATTAGAGTGTCAAAGCCTAATGAAAACCAGTGTGCCTGCTACATTTTTTCTTACCTAAGAGAGAGTTAACCATCAACTATGTAGCCCATGAGAATGTATTAACAGGTGCAATGGAAAATGCATCAGTATGAAATATTTATCATATTACTCATCAACTAAAGAAGAAAAGTAATTTATGAGTCTGACCTCTTTCTTATGTCATCCTATTAAGGACTACATATTTTGCTGTTATAATAGGCATTCTGTAGTTCTGGTATCCTGCTGGAGGCTGTAGTCATGAGGAAAAAGAATGTAAAGAATAAAAACCTGATATAGAAATTTCCCAGTGTCTTATTTTTTAACATTGTGGTCTATCTGTAGTGTATGTTTTCCAGGGACTGCCATCTTTTCTTCCAGTATGCAGGACTGACTATAGTACACAATGTAAAAATGTGAAGAAAAAGTATTTGTCCAACATTAGCAAGAATGAGGTATTCAATTTAATATCTCCTGTCTGAGCTATCCTGTCCAAGAAATTTCTTAGAACCTGAAGTATGTATCCAAGTATATTTATTAAGATTTAAAATTTGTGGAAAGAAGGAGTAAATATATTTAACCACCCTGTTAGGCTTCCCTGCATTATTAACTTCTGGTGGAAGCAGAGCTGTACTATTACTTTTCTATATTCAATTTACAAGCAATTAGGAATATGGAGTATTATTTCACTAAATGCATTTGTGTATCTTTATAAAGAAACATTAATGTTGAATTAAACAAGTTTTTTAGCAAATATCCAAATAAAACTACTAAGATTGTTTAATAAAAATAGGGAAAAAAATTCAACATACCTTGTAAACAAATGCTAGAAATAAAAATGTTTAACTAAACAGAGTTTTCCCAAGACCTGGTAGAACTGTAACTAAAACAGTCTGAAATCAGCCTGAAAAATAGGCTGTGTAGAACAGAAAGAGAAGAAACATTTATAAAATAATAGAAGTATTATCATAGGAATTTTCCAGAAACTTCTGCTAAAGCACAGTCCTTGCCTGTAGCAAAATAGTATTAATTTTGTTTTTTAAATTAACATTAAAATGTCTGGCTTATTTTACATAAAATATATACAGACTTTTGTTCTGCTGAAGAAGCTAAATACTGTGAAGATATAAATGTAATTTTCAGCTTAAGAAATAATGTTGTCTTGAATAAGTAAATAAAGATACATTTATAGACATATGAAACATTACAAATCAAATTTTCTTATTAGGTACCAAAATGTATAGAAGACATTTCATATAAGCTGTGCCAGGCACACCTCTAGAGAGCTTATTTATATTTTCGAGTCAAATGTGGCAGAATTGTATTGCCAATACCATTGTATTGTCAGAAGTGTGCCTACTATTACAGAGATTAATACAAGATAGGCAGAAGATGCCTATGCTACAGAAAAGGCAATTAATATTGATGAAATATCGCAAATTCATAAAATTGGGATATTGAAAGCCTGTATCTGGAAAAACATGACTGCAACAGGCAGGCTGTAAAGGCTACATAAATCAATGCTTCATCTTACCTTATTTGCTCCTATCAAATATTATACTTTTTTTACTTTAGCAAGGAATAAGAGGGACAGCTTTTTATGGGGGTAGTAGTAGCCTATTGCATGAATCTGTAGCATCTCACTGCAGTTGAATTTTTTTTTCTAAGTCCATGATGGTGTGACATTTTCCTCCATCCTCTGCTGACAGAGTCTTCCCAGAAACCATTACTCCCATTATACTCCTTTGGAAGTTTTTACCATGTCCCTTTCCCTTGACTTCTAGTACAGCCATGGGTTCTACAGTCACAATACCGCTCCGGGATCTCAGGGATGGCTTACACCAGTGAAAGTACAACTCTACATTCTCTGATCTTACAGCTGAAAAACAATAATACTGTCTCAGATATTCTTCTCAGTATTGTGCTCTAGGGTGAGGGGAAAACATCTCTAATTCCCTTTAAGGAAAATAATAATATTAATCTTCTAAAGTTGTGGGCTTTTTTTTTTTTTTTTTGCTTGGTTGTGGGGTTTATTTTTTTTTTTATTGAGTTTTCCTTTTCTTTTTTCTTTTTTTTTTTTTTCCTTTTTTTGCATAAACTTAAATCCAAAGAGACATATGTCTTTAAGTCTGGTTTCTAAGATCAATCATTTTCTGCCAAAATGCTCCCTAGTTCAAAGCTGGTTAGCATCAGATGCTTCTGAAAATAGACCTGTGCTGACCAATTATTGCTGTTATATAAGCTTTAGTACTTCTTTAAAGACTGAGCCTGTCAAGAATGTAATTTGACAAGCTGAATCATACCAGCTCATATATGATGGATTTCAAAATAAATTGCATCTGACCATCTGTACACAGCAGAAGAGCACATCTTTATGGAAATCCTCATGTGTTCACTTTTTTAACGAATGTATTATTTCCCACTGTACTTCAAGAGATTTAGTTTGACAGAGACACATCTTCTCTGTTGTGGCTTTTAAAGTGCAGAACAGCTGAATTACAAAAAGTCTTCTCTAAGAGCACAGATTTGGCATGGATTTTGAAGAATCAAAATAAGTAATCATTTACTATCTTGTCCTCATAGACAGGGATTTTTAAACACAGTATATTCTTCTAATCTGTACTGTAGCAGTGGACTAAAGTATGGAAACGGTTTCTCTTTAATCTATAAACTCATGTAATACTTTTACAAACTATTCTTCCAGTGATTCCTCATTAGATATAAACCATGTCCAATTTAGACCTTTTTCCCCAGTAAAATTATTTAATTTCCATGTCTGTATAATATCCAGTAAAAACTTAGATAAGATGAATCTTTATTTCAAATAAAAGAGAACTTGATGTTCCCTGTACAATTCAAGGGGACACACTTTACAATGGTTTGACAGGATTGTAAATGTCACCAGCAACCATGACACGCTTATTCATATGTTCTGGGAATCAGTGTGTAGTAGGATCTGATTAATCCTATATTAGACCTCTATATCTAGTCTTTCACATGACTGGATGGGAAATGTGGAACATCTATTAGAAAAACCTTTGCATGAAAGAGCCACACAGTGAGTTTCTAACCCTTGCCTGAATATCTCTGACTTCATTTAAACACTGTTTCTTCATGACTTCTCATTTTCCTCATACCAACTAAGATATTTTTCTCCTAATTAATGAGCTTCTGAAAGAATTTGCACATATTTTAATGTGCATGTGGATACATTCTCAATATATGAAAATAACTAGCAAACACTTTCTGAACTGTTTCTAGACCCAGCAAAAATAACTCCCTAACATAACATATTTCAGATATTTGTACAGTTACCTGCAAATACACAATCTCCTACTTTTGAAAATGAAGCAGACGTATTTCTCTGTGTGTAGGAGCACCTTTCTTTTTGACAGTCTCCACGTATGGATGATTATTCATGAACTTTTTCCAAATTGGAGAAATACGGATTTGATGGATGGATTTATTTGGTGGAAAAGGAATTGGCTGGATGATCACATCCAGGCATAGCAGTCAATGGCTCAATCTCCAGATGGAGATCAGTGACAAGTCATGTCCCTCAGGGGTCTGTACCAGGACCAGTGCTGTTTAATATATTAATGAAATATCTTAATGGTGTTGGATCATAGGTTGGATGTGATAATCTTGGAGGTCTATTCCAGCCTCAATAATTATGTGTGTTTCTGTGTGAATAACATAGACAGAGGGATCAAGTACATTCTCAGCAAGTCTGCAGATGACACCAAACTGAATGGTGCAGTTGACATATTCAGGGATAGGATGCTATCCAGAGGAACCTGGATAAGTATGGGAAGTGGACCCATGTGAAACTCATGAGGTTCAATGAGACCAAGTGCAAGCTCCTGGGTCAGTGCAACCCTCAGTATCAATAGAGGCTGTGGGATGAAGGGATTGACAGCAGTCCTGCAGGCACTGGCAATGTGCAATCACAGCCCAAGCCAACTTTATCCTAGGCTGCATCAAAAGAAACATTGCTAGCAGGTCTAGGGAGGTGATTCTCCCCTCTACTCTGGTGAGACCTGATCTGGAGTACTGTGTCCAGCTCTGATATCCTCAGCACAAGAAAGACACGAAACTATTGGAGCAGGTCCAGAGGAATGTCACAAAAACGATGAGAGGGATGAAACAACTCTCCTAGAGGGACTAGATGACCTTTAAAGGTCCCTTCTAACCCAAATTATTTTATGATTCTATCATTCTATGAACTAAAATTTTTTTGGAAATACACCTGCCTTTAAGAAAAAAAGAGAAAAAAAAATAAACAGAAAGGTGATCACTGATAATTAATGGCTTTTCCTTCTAATCTGATAAGATATAACAGTGATGTCTTCTCACTAAGCCACCCAGAAAATGTCATTCGTAGCCAGTTTGATGAGCAATTAATGCTTGAATGCACACTGCGGTTCATAAATTTATATCTGAAGTGCACAAACAGGTTTTTAACAGTGAAAATCTCCATGAAATGTATGTGAGTGCTTCAGTGAGAGAGGTGTCCATTTTTCAGTGTGCTGGCTAGATTATAGCACAATAATATTTTATATTTTTCATGGCTAGTCATTACCTAGGTAAACCGCTAGTACTAAAGGTTGCCTGTTTGTTAAAAACATTTGTTATTGTGCTTGTGCAAAGGTGAAGAGAGAGTCATGGAAGAGAATTTGTACAGCTTGAAATCTATTGCCAGAACACAAATCTCATGAAGCTTTAAAAACTTCAAAGTAGGAAAGGTTCTTAAATGTCTACTGTTGAGACAGAGCTATAGCCAAGTACCAGTGCACTGCTGTGCACATCTTCTGCAACATTTAAATTAGATTAATTTTTAGCAGAAAAACCTAATGCAGAAGTATTTTGCTTTTTTCAAGTTAGATGCTTTTGGATCACATTAACAGCAACCAAACTGAAACAGCAGCCAGCACACCAACAGCTCTAACAAATGGCTGATCTGCAAATATGAGCTCCCATTAAGGTCCTTACTGGCAGGAAACTGAGTAGGGAGGTGAACCTGGGGTATATAAAATCTAGTATCTATTTTTTTGAACCCTTTTCTGTGCTCTTGAAATAATTTTCCTGAAAGAGTATAGCCAAACATGACTAAATGCATTTTATACAAACACAAGCAAGACATAATGCTATGCATTAATGAATTTGCCATCTTTTGGAGCCTCAGCAATAGTAGCACTGCTATAAGAAACAATAAATCCCACTAACAGGTTTCACAGGAGTAATCAGCACTTTTACTTCTCCAAAGCCCTTGCTTTGGTGGTAAAAAATCTTATCCAGTTGGATGAGACACTTAATTAGTAGCTGAAGACCAGTTTATGCCTGTGAGCTTATTTCCTAAGCCACATCTTAATTATCAGGTGCTACATGAAGTGAACAAGAGTAGAGGTCTCAATACTTCACTGGATGAAGTTCTTCGCAGTGCTTTACTTTATTGCTCATGTACTGTGGATTACCAATGAACAGTTACTTATTTTGGTTGTTATAGTTTAGTTTAACATGTTATAAATCATGGTATCAAACATTGCTGAAGATCTGGAGTCCAGTATTTTCTCTACATATGAAGTCCACTTCTTGTTAGTGTGAAATGGACTTGCTTTTCCTTACTGATAATCAGGGAGTTATGAGCTCTAAGTGCGGTTACTATGGAGGAAAATGAAGCAGAAAATAAGAAGTGTCTTTCTGAGATTTTCATTTGAAAATGCTTTGGTCATGTTCGTGTGCTTTCTGTAACCATAAATTACTTAGATTTCCTGGCAGGAAACACGTATTGTTGCTTACAATAAAAGAAAAATTAAATTTCTATAGAAAAAATAGTAAAGAAGACACTGAGTAATTTTAAAAAGGTGAGAGACATCCTGGCTTTATACCCAGTCTTTCTTTTTTATTTAAATTTCAGTGACGACCAAAGGTTAGGTCACTCAAACCTATAAAATTTAAGAAAAGAAAAACCCTCAATCTGGCTTCTAGGCTTTGATGCAGAATCAAGAATTCAATGCACTGTATAGTTTTCCTCTCTAAAGTGTTAGAAAATCTAGGATGGCAATTCAAAGCAACAGGCACACTTCAGGCACTGGTGTTAGGGATCTCAAGGCAGAATAGTCTCTCTCAAAGGCTTTAAGAAGGTTTCTTTGTTGAGAGAGAAGTAATAAATTTAAAGATAAGCCCACACTGTCTCTTTTCAGACAACTGATTATGACTCATTCTTGTCCTTTAAGGCAAAGAAGCGTAGCTTTTTATACAATAACCTGGTGTTTAGTGCACTCTCCCTAAACAGTTATGAAATAAGACTCAGGCTTTAACTCCTTCTTTTCTCTGAAATTGTTTAATCCCATAGATTCTACCTCTACAGGCAACAGCACACTCACTAGTCAGTAGTGGGTACTATTAAGTGGCTACTTGTTCTTTGTATAGGAGGAAAAACAGGAGGGTGCTGATACGTCTGGCCTCATCTTGGATGTTTCACTGTACATAAAACTGTATAATAATGTACAGAGAAGAGAGGAGAGGAGAGGAGAGGAGAGGAGAGAAGCAGGATTCCTTGCCTTGGTGATAAAGGAACTTACTTAGAGGAAAAGTTTGTATATTGCATGCCTATTGTAACATCTTATAATCTTGGTAAAACTGTGCCAATTAGTATTAATTGTGATGTATGACAACTAGGGCACTATGAAAAGGAATCAGGTTGATAATATATTTCTTATAGATGGTGAAACTGCCTTTTTATGAGTTCATTGAATAGCAATTGAAAAGGGAAAGGAGTAAAGCATCTTCTGACAAGTAAGATTATAAAGAAGCAGCTGCCCACCTGAAGGGTTTATATAAAAGGTATTTATTATGTAATATACCAGAAGTACTTTTTAATTCTGCTATTTTCCACAAATATGACTCTCCCATTGTTCAGCACAGTGGACAAATGCCCTTATATGCTCTACAGTGGCATGACTGTGATGAAAAATTGAGCCAGGACACGAGCAACAGAAGAAAAAATGTAATTCAAAATACTGTACATGTTTACGCCTCATGATGTAGTTTGGTGCAGGGACCCCTCAAGTTATTGGTTTGTGAAACAAAAGACAATGTTTCTGCATTGTGATGTAATTTGCAGCTGTATTAGCTTTAAGGGCTCTTTAGCACACTATCTGTTAGACTCCCACCAAGACAAATTTATCTTTGGCATAACTGAATAATTAGTTACGCCAATGCAGAGACATGAAAGTCTACCACACAACATAGAAAAAATAGTACAATTTCAAGAAGAAATAACCCCCAAAAGTTTGCCACATTTAAACATGAAGGGAAAAGGGAAATAATGGCCTTTTATAAAATCACAATTTTTCCCATGAAAAGCAAACCTCTTATTTCCTGTATTTTTTTGTATTTTGTCTCCTCAGCCAACCCATAACAATAACCCAAATTTTCCCAAAGATTCTCATGCTGCTTCACACCGCTGCTGCTAAGCAGTACCTTCATGTCCCCAATGCTTCTTGTGTATTTACACTCAGTTTCCATTCATCTCCTCAAAGTGTCCTTTACAGTGTTTTGTTCTTTCACCCGGGAAGGAAGCAGAGCATGCCATGGCTGGGTCCGACCTTCCTGCATGCTGGTTGATCAACTGACTCTAGGTTCCACTTGCTCAGTCACTTGTTTCCAGTGAGGACTGACAACGGCCAAGTTTTTCCTGCCTTCTCATCAAGCTCAGTCTCTTTCATCTACTCAGAGGATGTATTCACCTCTGTTTAATTGGAAACCAGCACAAGTTGGACTGACAGATGGGGAATGCGATCATGCAACAGGTGGGCAAAAATACTTCACAGCCCAGTATAAAGGAGAGCTAGGAAGTAATCTGACAGTAGGCAATTTCTTTTTTTGCATTCCATTCATCACTTGACTGTCTTTTATTGCACAAACAGTGATTCCGGATGCTGGATTCCCAGAGAATTCCTAATTTGGTGTACTTTTGAGTTACAAGTTTGTTTTTTTAAGCAGACAAATTGAATTAAGTTCTTTACAAAGAACAAGAAGAGAAAGAGAAGGTCATGTGATCTAAGACTATACAAGGCTTGCAAAAATGCCTAAACATATTTGGAAATTTTTTAAAGAGATTATAGGTTGTTGATCAAATTTGATAAAAGGCGTAATCTGTTTGATTTCTTGACTATGAGTAGCGCCTGGGGATATCTCTGTGTAATAGTCCATTTCAGATTGTAGAAATTCAGCTTATCAGATCCTCTGCAAAACAGATTTTAAATAATCAGTCTTGAGGACCTGCCAACTCTCCCCCTTGTACTGTGTAAGCATCACTTAGTTTTGGCTTCTTGTCCATCCTCTTCCTGGCAGTCCTTTTTATGATATAAAAAGACTCACAACTTGTCACATCAGAAAACAGAAAAGTTCATTCTTTACAAGAAAAAAAAAAATCATTATAAATCTTAATATATTTCATCTTAGAATACTAGATAGTAGGATTCTAAAAATATTTTCTATTTCAAAAATGATGTCAAGGAAAATGTAAGACCATATGCAACAATGCAATGGTATTTTCATGCTAATAGTAGTTACATGAATAGTAGTTGACTAAAATAAAGACTTCATTAGATCTGGGGAAAGAGATGCATGTCTGTAACAAATAACTGCAACAAAGCTATGCTGAAAATATGTGTTAAAGGTAGGAAGAGATACCTGGATTCCCCATTTGGGACTTCTTTGTCCTTTTCAAAATTTACTTCAACCTATTAAAAAATGTTTCACAGAACGAAGGAAAAAAAAAACCAAAACACCATACAGAAAAATTTCCAGGCCCATCTACAAAGCATGAGGCACTAATTAAGGCTTGCCACTGTGGTGTCTCCTTTTTGCTTGTTTATTCAGACTTTGTAAAGTACAGACTTTACATCCAATTTTGGATATTCAAATTGATTTTGATATAATGGAACAAGTATTAAAATCAGCATGCCATTTCCATAAGCAGTTTTCACTGCTGAAGTCAGTGAAGTTTCTCAATCATTCTTAAGTTACCCTTGATCAGTCTGAAATATTCTCAAATAACTTTAATGGTGTTATAAGGCTAAGCCTCATTGAAATTCTGTGGGTGTTTTGTGGTTAACCTCTCTTGAAAGTATGAGACCTAATCTCATTGTCTTTTATTCTAATCCAATACAGAGATGTAACTCTTAACGCAAAGATTTCCAACTTTTTTATCAGTATCAGTTCATTATGTTCACATGAGACAGGTCAGTAATTACTTTATACATGGCCAAACTTAAATCACAGTTTAAAAAACCTTCCCTGGGTCATTTAATGAATGAAAACTGATGTTGAGTGGAACTTCCTGTATTTCAGTTTGTGCCCATTGCCCCTCATCCTACCACTGGCCACCACTGAAAAGAGTCTGGCCCCATCCTCCTGACACCCACCCTTTAAGTATTTATAAACATTGATAAGATGCCCTCTCAGTCTTCTCTTCTCCAGGCTAAACAGCCTCAGGTCTCTCAGCCTGCTCTCGTAAAAGAGGTGTTCCAGTGCCTTAATCATCTTTGTAGCCCTCCATTGAACTCTTTCCAGTAGTTCCCTGTCTCTCTTGAGCTGGGGAGCCCAGAACTGGACACAGTGCTCTAGATATGGCTTCACCAGGGTAGAGTAGAGAGGGAGGAGAACCTCCCTTGATGGGCTGGCCACACTCTTCTTAATGCACCCTAGGATACCATTGGCCTTCTTGGCCATGAGAGCACATTGTTGTCTTATGGTTAACTTCCTGTCTACTAGGACTCCAAGGTCCATGGAGCTGCTTTGCAGCAGGTCAGCCCCCAAGATGTACCAATGCATGAGGTTACTCCTGCCCAGGTGCAGGACTATACTACTTTCCCTGCCTCCCATAATGTGTCCCACACTCCTCAGCAAAGGAGTTCCAAGATGATACAGAGGTCTGGTCCCAATGAATCATTTTGATGAGTTTCACATCTGGACAACAGAGCTGAGACTTTGCTAGGACAGTCCTGGGAGGAGCCCAGACAGGGGGTTCGTTCCATAGAAGTCTGTAATTTGGGTTCTCCCCCTGGCATTGTGCCCTTGTGTTACTCTAAACTTATGAGTATGATCTTTTTATGGGCTTATGGCTCTCTGGCAATGGGCCTGGGAGCAGCCAGAGTAGGTTCTCTAAATTCCAGATTTTTAAATGCAGAAACTGTGTCTGACACTGTTTATTCACTGAGACATCCTGCAAAAGTGCCCTGGGATCCTGGTTTCCTTCATTGGCCAGACTAGGTACTAATTTGGAAGATACTGTCCCACTTAGCCTGTGCACTTGTATTGTCTGGTTGTGAGCAAATAGATAATAAAAAACAGCAACAGCAAAAAAAAGCCATGTCAGAACTACCCACTTCCGGAAGACAAAACAGTGTTTCTGGAGAGATGTCTCTGTCTCCTTGCCATGTACACCCTGTTCCTCACCTGGAAAGCTCCTACACACTTTCCATCTCATCCTGTTTTATCTCTGCTAGCAAAAGCTCAGTCTCAATGTTATCCACAATCTGGCAGGTGAGGAGGCTAGTAGAGTAATAAGAGAGGAAGCTCCTTGAATTTTATAAGGACTGTTTCTTTCTACCCTTGTGGCTTTTAAAATTCAAATGGCATATGAATGTGTGAGGGTGAGTTCGAATGATAGAATAGAAAGAGGAAGCATAGCCCTAACAGCTCCCATGGAGCCAAGACAAGATTTATATGCTTTTTTTCAGCCTGAGAATTTCATTCCACACTGATGAAAGCCACCCCAAAGCATCTTGAGAAACAGGAAGAAACAGATTTCAGCTTCATGTGACAGGTTTGCTATCTTTTACTTGTTTGGCTTTTTTATTATTATTCTTACTGCCATATAAGTCTGGACTATGAAAGTTTATCTCCATGGGCATGGAAATGAAGGGAAGGAAGTTGCCACTACTTTTGCCTCAAAAATACAAAAAGCAGGAAAAGTTTATTCTTTTTCAGTTTGCAGAAGATGCCACCTATCTTTCTTAATCACATCTTCAAATAGCCAAAATAGGCAATCAAAGGAAAGATTTTTTCCAAAAAAGAAGGGATATAATTAATTTAAGCACTGGTAACCCTTCTTTCTGCATTTTAACTCTCCTGCTCAGGAAACAAAAGAACCAGTAATAGTGGAACTGTATGAAAAGGAGAGACTATTGGCTTAGAAGATGGGATTTTCTTGTAAATGTTCAATTTACTCCTGCTTCCCAAAGGAGCAAGAACAAAAGTGCTTATCATAAACATTGCAGTTTCAACACTTTTAATATGGATGGGAGTAGCTTCAGCATAACTCAGCTGAAACAAGACCAGTAGCAAAATCTGCATACTGGGAGGAGAGTATCAACATGGGATCACTTGATTCTCTGTCTTCTTGAACCCAAAATTGTCACCTGATGACTCATTTTAAAAGTCTGGAATGCAGATGCACATCTCTGAGCCAGTTGTCTAGGCTCCTGTTATTACCTGTGTTGAGAAACAGGAACTTTTAGAGTGTCATTAATATGACCCAGTTTAAATGTCTTCCTCATGATAATAGGAGTAGCATCTCAAAGTGGCCTGTTTCATATTGACTATAAAGTGACTTCAGACAAGTAGCTCAGATGTAAATGTCTACCTTGTAGACTTATAATACAAAGTTAAATGAAACTTCTCCCAAATGTGTTTAATCAAACCATTTTTCGTACATGTAGTACATCTATATTCCTTCTTTAATAACTCAGACCATTATTTTTTTAAGAGTTAGTGTGGTCCGCATGAAGATGGGTTTTGTCTAAACATGCTATGCCAGAAAGCATAAAAAAGGGTCACAGTTTTGATATAAAATAAACTAATTTGTCTGCAATTCATACAAAAGTGTTATTTAAAATATGCTAGCCTGGATGAACACACAGGGAAGTTTAATTAGGTCTCTCCTAGCCTAATAATTTTGACGAGGCTTAAAAAAGAAGGAATTGAATAGCAAGTGGAGATTTCAAGCTCTCAAAGCTCCAAGTTACAGTTTGTAAGTAGGTTTAGCTAGAACGCCACCCCATTATGGCATAATCACATTGAAAAAATAAAAAATAAAAGGTCTGGGCAGAAACAGATGCCAGAAGCTGAGGATTTGACACGATATTGGGCAGAGTCCTATCTGTGCAACAAACAGATGATTTCCTTTGGAACCTATCATCTTGTGCTCTTCAGCCTAAGACAATATTTGGAACAACAACACCCAGAAAGAAGACACCAGAAAATAAACAGGAACTTTCTTATTTTTATGTCTACAAAGACAAATAGGCAAGCCTTTTTTTACTATGTAAGTCTGGAGAGTCTGAAACTATAATCCTAAAACTGAACACTTCCATTCATACCTGTTTAGTATGGGTATTAACACTGGAGTATTTTGAGTGTCAATAATGTGAAAGATTATATTGTTGAGCAAAATGTGCCAAAAACCCCCCCAACTATCACAATCAATGTTTTTATGCATATAGAGGTCACACAGGAGATGTTGCATTATTGTGTGCATGCTGCCCTTGAATGGTGTTCTGTTCTGAGGCTTCATATAACCAGAACTGGGTTGGAAGAGAGAGTTCAACAATGGCATAATTGTACTTACTTTGCAGCTCTCCTTTGTGACATCTTTTGTGAAGTCCCATGTTCAAGTCCAGTCTCCTTATGTTTCTTATGTATTGAGCTTCTAAAGTCTGCTTCTCTAGAGCACTTAATTTAATGGAGTATGAATTCTCCTGGAGCGTTAAGGGTTTAAACTGCCATTATCACAGAATATACACTGTTTTTCAAAATCCACTTTCCAATTGGTTGGTTGGAATTTTGATCGTAATATTACCATATTCATGCCTAAATGCCCCATGGAGCACTTATGTCATTGCTAGCCATTCCTAGTTTATGTACCGGCTTCTGTATACACATTAGATATTTAAAATTCACACATTTTGGGGCATACTTTCAAAACACCAAGTGTACAGCTCCCACAGAAGTGTTGTAATGTTTTTCTGTCCATTTATTACAAATCCTTCCTAACATTCCAGGAGGGGTATAACCATTTAGATGCTGACAGACACTACCAGTGTAGCTGTCCAGCCTTGCCTCATCACCTTCCTTTGTGTCAACTGTCATACCTTCTATGGAGGGGTCACCATCCCAATGGCATTTAAGAGAAATCATAGAAAGTATAGAATAAATCATTACACCAGCAGCTGTCAAAACATGTATAACAGGGCTCTGCAGAAAGCCCAGCTTCCAGACCACTCTTCCTTACCTTGTGCTTGGAATCAGTTAGTGAGATGGAAATATTTCTATTAGACATTAAACAGATGCCAAAGGAAAAGAGACACTTGTGAGAAGACTGTTAGTTCACAGTAACATGGTGTTATCAATGAAATTTGCAGAGACTCAGTTTCTTGTCTCTAAATCAATCAGAAATTTATTGAATTAAAGCAAGCGGTACAGCAAGCAAAAACAGCGCTGGGCGGCCGGGGAGACCTCGCTCCACCAACGGCTCGCCCCTGAAGCAGCAAACGATCTCATATTTATACAGTAAAACACTGTATGTTTTAATGAGCCTATACATTTTAATTTCCTAACCCCGCCTTTCCCCTGCTTCGTATTATAATTAGCTTTATCAGTCCTGCGCTTGCACAGTTCCTCCTGGTGATTTTGGGTAGGGGGCTTTGAAGCTTGGGCGGTGGTCTCTGGGAGGAAGGCCGTAGGTCTACCTCGTGATGTACTTTTCACCTTTTGTCTGGAATATGCTGATTTAGCAAACTTTGCAGAATTGAGCCGGTCTTGGTCAGCTCTTGTCCTTGGTAAACATCTGTTCTTCTTCATTTGTCATTCTTCTACTGATAAGTCTGTGAGAGGTGTTACTTTTCATCTGTTAGTTCTGGTTTTTACGACCGGCTTCCTTATCAGCAAGGCTTATCCTATTAGCTCTTTCTTGTTAGCAATTTAGCCTGTTTCCCTTCAAACGCTTCATGTTGGTTAGTGTGATGATTTACTTTCACTCCACTTCTCATGTTAATATCCCACTTCCATTCCCTATATCAATAACTATTTTTATTCAAGCCGTGGCCTATTGTTTAATCACCTTAAGATTTGATTAACAAACATTCATCTATCACAATGGTATTTCACTAACAGATTATTTGCACTCAAAATGTACCATTATAATATACTTGACCTAAGAAGAGGGAGATCCACTACAGCAAATACCAGCTTTTCAGGTCCAATAAAGATATCAGCACATACTCTTGCACAGAAGAAATTATAGACACCAACTCCACATTTTTTTTAAAAATAGTTTCACTTTCTTATTAATAGCTGTTAATTAAATATAACTTAATTTGCATATCTTAAAGTAAGTACCTTTTATTTAAACCATACCCCTAATTATTTCAGATGTGGATTTGTTCTAAGATTTTCTTTTTAACCCTTTTGACAGCTGCAGTATTTAATATCCAAATAATGAACAGTTCCTTCCTCTGCGGAGTTAAGGTTTTGTTGTCATTTCATAAAATAATTAGATTTAATTAGATGCTAAAAATGGGCTTTCCTTTATGAGTAAAGTACCTGACAATGTGCTAACTGTCTGACAATGTACCCAGCCCTTAATAACTTCTAGTAGCAGTTTGTTAGCATCTCAAAGGGCCAATGTTCAACCAGGCCCCAGTGTGCAATTCTGAAAAGATTATCTTGTGTGACCAGTAATTGCAAAACATGAAACAAAATTTCACACATTTAGATGCAAACCACACTGCTCTGCTACTGGATGTACAGAATATGAATAGGAATCCTTTCTCTGTGACTGGAAATCACAAGCCAATGTTCTTATTGGTGGTGACATCACAAAAGCCAATCCCCAAACAAACAGAAGAGTTGAAGGAAGATAGTGGTTTTCACAATGGCTTTAGCAAGAAATCATAGGTTGCGTTGGTTATGCCCCTGGGTAGGATGGAATGCAGATAATTCATATGAGCTCATCTGAAAAGGTGGATCAGTTTTCAATCCTGTTCCAGCCAGATCTTCATGAAAACTTTTGAGAAGGACTGAAATTCACCACCAATTTAAGCTTGCATGTGAGCTTTTACAACAGAAACTGGAAAAACAAGAACTCCAGCATGGCATCCAGCAACCCTTCACTGTTTAAGTCACTGACCAAGTAAGTGCTGTACAGACCTCGCTCTGGCAGACACTGTTTGATGGGTCTCCGCAGGCCAAATAAGAGCACGTTACTGGGGCTGTTTCAGAGCAGAATAGGCACCAATTCCCTATAATACTCCCTCATACTGTGGATATTCAGTATCTTCAAAGTCTGGTAAGTGTTTGTAAATTTATCACGGTGTTTGTAGTCCAGAAGCAAAGTCTGAACTCACTTGAAAGGCATGAGAAGAGCTTCTGTGATCCCCAACAGCACTGCTGCTGTGCTGCGTGTGAGGAGCTCCAGGGCACTTGTGTGTCTATGTAGCAGGGAGGAGAAATCTTCGTACAAGACAAGCATAAGAGTCAGCATGGTCGATTTCTACATCAGCAGAGGAATGATGCTGTGATAGAGGTTTTGAATCCTGTCCTTCTGCAGCTGGTGTACCGCATCCTTTGTTTTCAAACCATACAACTGTTGTCAGAATGGCACCTTCTGAATGGGAAAAGTGATGGCTATATTGGTGAAGGCTGCACAGTAGCCACAGAGATAATGTCTACCAGAGGCAGCTGTTATGTAATTCCTTAGGTATTCCTTTAAATTCATTGGGGCAGAACTTCTGAATCCATCATTATTTTCATCATTAATATTGTCCAATATGATGACAAACAGAGGTTTTTCTTCTGAAAATTTTCAGGGTTAAAGTGAAAAGGAATGATGTTAAAATGATGTTTGTCTCTACCATAAAATACAATCTTTAAAAACTACTCTAAATTACATTAGTAGATTGGCTAGTTGTGAAATAACTCCAGATTTTAGTTTTCAAGCATTTGATACAGTAGATAATGTCACTTATACAGTGGCCAAAGAATTGTAAGGGTTTTTTTAGTTTCAATGTATGTTTCTATTTTATAGCCTCTCATGTTTTTGACAATTGTTCTTCCTCAGTAATAATTTTACAGCATTAACAAGATCAAAAATACTTGATAACTTGGTTGAAAGACAAATCTTTTGAATAAATAAAAAGTTCAGCCAGTGTCTTCCTGGTATTTTAAGCATGAAACTATAAAATTTGTTAATATATGTCAAATTTTTCATCAATATTTTAGCCTTAAAATGTTAAAAGAATGTATTTTCACTTAACTATGAACAATATTTTTTGTATTAAAGTTGTCACAAATTAAAGGTAAAAATTCAAAATAAGATTTTTAAGAAGTGAGGAAAAAGATTAAACAACATTTAAAAAATATTTCTAGTTGAAGTAAATATTTTTCTTTAATTAAAAACTAAATTTTCTTTCTCGGTACTAGAGTAAAACTCTACTTTTGCCCAAAATAAATAAAACTCCTTGTCTTCCTAACTGCAATCTAAAAAGTAAAAATCACTCAGTAGGGGCAAATTAAAATGTGTCAGTCCTTTTATAGGCTGGAGAATAAAGCAGCAGTTTGGGTAATGGGATCTGTTTTAAACTCCCTGCTCTGTTTGAGGGAGATAAAGCAAGAATCCAAGCCTGATTGTCCCTACAACACTGATCAGAACCTAACTGCAAACTTCAGAACTTCTTTAATAATGGTAATTCAAACAGGTAGTTCAAATCCTGCAGAGTAGCTTGCAATTTTTCATTAGACTTGGAAAAAAACTCAAACCAATCCAAATTCAGTAGCCTTTTTTTTGCAGACACTTATATTTATACACATATGAGTATTTAATCTTTATTAAAGTAGTCAGCACATGCTAATATCAACCAAAACTGAAGAAAATATTTTCAGTATCTATATCCTGAAACCTCCAACTCTTTTGCAACTCAATAATCAGTACAGTAAAACAACACCCTGAGTCTTGTTCCTTACAATAAGAAAACATGTTTTTTGCATGAAAGCACCAAGCAAGTAGGAAGGTTTTGAAAGCTTTCACCTGGTTACAGTTGCTTAGGAAACCAGAAGCTCAATATTAACAGATATTCATCACAGAAGTACCACATTAACTAGTAAAGGATAGGGTGGCCTCACGTGACATTTACCACAAAATAGAAACTTGGTTTATTGACTGGGTATAATCCTTTGGGATTTGACTGCCAGCCGATTGAAACTGCAGGAATAATGCAGTAGTTACTGCTGTTATGATACAGTAACTATCTTACTGATTTCAATGTAAGTGAAAATAATGGCAGTTTAGCTGCATTTGTGTTGTGGGTTAACCCTGGTAGACAGCTACGGACCACACAGCTGCTTGCTCACACACCCACAAGTAGAATCAAGGAAAGAATCAGAAGGGTGAAAGTGAGAAAACTCATGGGTTGTGATAGAGACAGTTTAATAGGTAAAGTAAAAGCTGCATACGCAAGCAAAGCAAAACAAAGAGTTCATTCGCTCCTTCCCATTGTCAGGCAGGTGGTTAGTCCCAGGAAAGCAGGGCTCCAATCATGCATAATAGTTACACAAGAAGACAAACATCATAACTCTAAATGTTATCCCATTTTTCCTTCTTTCCCCAGCTTTTATTGCTAGATATGATGTCATATGATATGCAATATCACTTTGGTCAGTTGGGTCAGTTGTCCTGGCTGTGTTCCCTCTTTACTTCTTGTACACCCCCAGCCTTACTCTCTGACAAGGCAGAGAAGACCTTGACTCCATATAAGCACTGCTCAGAATTTACTATAATATACCTGTGTCATCAGCACTGCTTTGGTCACAAATACGACATCATAGTGAAGAAACTTAACTCTATCCCAGCCAAAATGAGCATAATTTCACAGAGAAATACTTTTTTCATTTCAGTGTTTGACATAATGTTAAAGGTAGAAAACATAAGAGAACTCAAATCAGCTCACTGATTCTGGATAAATCATACTCTTATTCCCAGGACTCTAAATCAATTACCTTAAATCAGAAGCTTTGAGCATTTTCTAAATGTGTGCCTTTTTTGCTGAACATGTAGGATACCCATGGTGATACACAGATCTGAAGAATTTTACTATTTTTAGCTCCTCTGAGTTATTTAAAAATACAAATGGAGAGAAAGAATACGTAACAGATAAACCTTTTACAAGCAAATTAATTACAATTCATTTTAAAATGGTTCTCATGATGCAAAGAGCAAGTATTTAAAGTCATTATAAAAGGAAGTTTGAAAACACAAGTATAGGTTCATTTAGTAGATCTCCCCCTGTAGACTAAGTGAAAATACATGGTGTCAGCACAAGGAGCTTTTTTTTTCCAGTTATATACTGCTAGCTGGCACTGAAAATGTTTTTGTGTGCTCTCAACAGGGTTTTTTTTCGGTGTATCATTTCTGCAAAATCATAGTTCATTTCCTTCTAAAGTTAGTTCCAGTGTCTTCTTCCTACAACTTCACCTGGATTATTAATATAAGTAGGACTTACTTGATTGCTAGACTTCAGTGAGTATAAGAAAATTATTATACATTTGGTGGTATATTATAGATTTATTGTTATACATTTTGGTTGTTATACATTGATGGCACGTGAATACTTCATGTTCAGATCTGTTTCTAGCTCCTGTTAAGAGCTATAATAAAACCAAGGCACAATCTGATGATAGAGGCTTGCCATATATAAATAATGCTATTATACAGACTGCTTTAAAAGTAACAGATTACTTCATAAATCTTGAAAATAATTATAGGTTGAAAATGTACACAAATTAGCTACAAAGTGATTCATTTCTAAAATAACATTTTCAAATTCTGCGCAGATTACTGGGGACCAGCTCACAAGCATTGCAGTCTGACTGTTCCTGAGATGTTAAGCACCATTTTCAGTGGGCTGTGTCCTTATCATATGGGTAAACAGTACTACAGAAAACCTAAGAGAGTGTTTCCCTGTTACAATTTCCACTTGAGAAGCCAAGAAACTTTTCTAGATTTATATGTTTTCAAAACTCAAAACTGCTACTATATCCATTCTTATTTGTCCACTGAGGGTGACATAGGTTGGGGCTGTTTGGATTGCCCTGTTGTCCATGTCTTATCTACTTATTAAGACACAAACTGCCTGTTAGGACACATGTTTATTCTCTTAATTTTAATCACGTCTCCATTCCTTTGCTTTTTTTCATTTATTCTTATCACTCTTCTTTTTTATTTTCACACTGACAAAAAAGCACCAGTAGAAACTTGGGTAGGCTAGCTGGTCTGTTTTCATAGATAAATACAGAAAAAAAACCCTTGTTTTTCAGGTGTGTTACCTACTAGTAAATAAAACCAAACAACCCAAACATCTCTTTCCAAGAGAACAGAGTAGCATATTATCTTTTCTTGGTTCCTGTTAGACCATTAACAGATGACATTTTCTAAAACAATGTGCTGTATAGCAGATATTCAGCAGATGGCAAATTATAATCAAATGGTTAAAGTCTGACAAAGTTGAAAATATATACTTCTAACAAAAAACATCAAGCAACCAAAATTCTCTACTCCTATTTACCTGAACCCACTACCTTCACATTAATATGTAAATTTATATAATTTGAGGAACAAATGTAAGTTTTGCTACATTAAAGGTTGTGTGATTCCTTAAGGGAAAAATAAAACCAAGTATATTAATTAACACGGTTGTCATATGAGACATTTATGCTACTTGACAAGGTGTAATTTACTGACTAAAACTCTGAAATAGAAGACAAGTGCCGTAGTCTGTTTTGAGCAACATTATCTGCTGCTCCATCTTGTCTGAAAATAAGGGTGATATTTTTCTTTGTGACAATGGGCAGGCAGCTACGCTTCTTAATTTAGAATATCTTGTTACTTGGTGGTGTCATTCCTCTGCAGGCTACAAGGGATTGAAGGAAATTAAGGAAAAATTAAAGGCTCATTTGCATAGGGAAATTGATGTGGACTCTGAATGCACAGTACAGCATCAGTCCTGTTTCTTACTCCCCAGACGGAAGATCTAACAGGTGTCTATTACAGAAGTCCTTAAAGCACTCTGATAAGTCTGGAATCCCTATCACACCAGCAGCCTGCACAAACTTTCTGATGAGGTGACTAAATGTCTTGCAGTAAGAACACCATAGCACTTGCAAAGAAGGACCTCACTTACCTTTTCTAACTGGTATCACTCTAATGAAGCTATGATATCTGGAAACACATGATGGAAAGTAAATATACTCAAGAAGGATTGGATGCATCTGAGCTTCTCTTTAAAAACACCATGTGAAACACTCCAGAGTTGGCCTGTGGTAATACTGCAGGTAGAAATATGGGTTGAAATTATCCTAGACTTAGGACTGCCCTGCAGCATCTATGTTCTGTTTCCTATGGAGCAAACTTGGATTTTCTGAGATATATATGGCAAAATAGGTTTCTGATTCAGAACAATGAAGTAACCCACTATTTGTTAAAAGAAATTCCGTGTAATGCAGAATTACAGACAAGAAACTTTTGCTACACTCACAATGGTTTTAATAATTAATCTACCTTTTCTGATAAGCCAGTAACTTACCTAGTAGCTATTTCATAGCTGTCTACCTGTGATAACAGCTGACCTGCTGTACTTTGATGTTAGCTATAGAAATACTATTTTGGTTGAATGGTACTCCTATTAAAGCATTTGAAGACTAGAGAAATTCTCTCAGTGTAATTAATAGATAAGGCCTGTACTATGTATCCTTGAGGCTGAATGCTATAAATCTCACACGAGCTACACAATATCCCTTTGGAGAGAGAAAGATGCAGTAAACTTTCCTTCGCTCTCTGACTCCATGTTTACTGCAGAGACTCTCTAATGAGAATCTTTGAAGATACTATTTTATCATTTTTCACCTGGGCACATTCCAGGTTACAGCCTGTTCCAGTGTTTACCATCATTGTACAGACTTCTTCCTAATATCAAATTGGAATTTCCCTTGCTGCAACTTGTGTATGCTGGCCCCTCTTGCACCTCCAAGAAGAGCCTGCACTGGTCTTCATATCCTTACAGAAAGTGGCTGTGGGTAACAATAAGATCCCCTCTTCATCTTCTTTTCTTAAGACTGAACAATTCCAGTTCCCTCATCCTTTCTACATTGTGCCTCATCCTCCTAATCTTCTTGGTAGCTGTCCATTGAACTCACACCAGTATGTCAATAACTTGCTTGTACTGAGGAACTGAAACTTAGACACAGTACTCTAGATGTGATCTTAAAAGTGTTCAGTACAGGGAAATAATCACATCCTTCATCCTGTTGGTCACATTCATGCTAATACAGTCCACTATGTGATTGTTCATCTTCACTATAGCAACGTACTGATGATTCATATTTTAATACTTGTCTACTAGATCCTTTTCTGGAGAGCTCTTCCCTACTCAGTTAGTCACCAGACAACACTGTTACATGAGGTTATTCCATCCCAGATGCAGAACTTGGCATTTGCCTTGTTGAACTTCATGAGGGTTTTGTCCAGTGATTTCTCCACCTGTCAATGTGCCTTTGAATAGTAGTTCTGCCTTCCAGTCTACTGACCCTCTCCCCCACCTCCTTAGTCTGGTGTCATTCACAAACTTAATTCCAGGAGGATTTACTTCAATCTTCCTAGGGAGTGAAACCTAGGATCAGATCCTCCTTCTTGCCCTTCTAAAAGATGAAAATGATTTTTGCCTTTTTCCAGTCATCATGAACCAATCTTGATTTACATGAATTTTTGCAGATGGAGAAGAACATTCTCATAATGATATCATCCAGTTTTCACAGCATCCTCAGACACATTGCTTCTGGTTCCATGGCTATTTAATGTGTCCAGTTTAGTTAAGTGCTCTCTAAGTCTACCTTCTAGTGTGGGTGGTGAATACCTCACTCCGACTGACAGTTCACTTACAGTCTTGAGATGCCTGGGGCCAGGCCTTAATTTTTAAAAATGGAGGCAAAGAAGACTTCTGTCTATGTGCTCTGTCACTAGGTTCAATGACTCACATTTTCCCTAGACTTTATTTTGCTGACAAGGTACTTTTAGAAGCCCTTTTTTGGCTTTCCCATCTCTCTCTAGTTTCAGCTTCAGCTGAACATCATCCTTCTTAACTACCTCCCTGCACGTACAGATTCTTCCCAAGGAGCACATCCCTGCTTCCTCCTTCTGCTTACTGCGGTTTTTGAACTTCAGCTGAACCATGAATCCCCTGTTCATCAGTACTGGCCTTCTGCCATGGTTGCTTGACTTTCTGTACATCAAAATGGATAATTCTTTTGCTTTGAGGAGTCTTTCCTGAACATCAACCAGCTCTTCCAAACAACTTTGCTCTTCAGAAGAGTTTCCAATGAGTTGCTGTCATGCATATCCCTGAATAAGCTGAAATCTGCTTTGCCGAAGTCCGTGTTTGTGATGTTGCTATTCATCTTACTCACTTCTTTTAGGATCTTAAACTCATCTATCTTGGGATCATTGGTCCTTGCTGTTAAATCTGCTGTTGACCTTAATACCTTTAATAATGAATAATCAGTCCTTCCTTAATCATAAATATCATGTCCAATAGCCTTCCCCTGCCAGCTCACAGATTACTTGTGTCAAGATGTCCCTGATGCTCTGCAGAAATCTACATTATTTGTGCCCCCTAGCATTGTCCTTCTAGCATGTGTCAGAATGGTAAAGCCCTGCATGAGAACCATGGCCTTTAATACTGAGGTTTCCTGGGGTTGTCAGTAATTTGTCTTCTCAATTAGGCATTCTGTAGCAGAAGAGTACCACAATGTCACACACTCCAAGCTGGTATATCCTCTGATCCTTACCCACAATCTCTCAGCTGCTTGTTATTCACTTCAAAGAACAGCTTCATTCACTTAATCTGTGGCTTTTTATAGAGAATACTCCTCCTTGTCTTCCTGGACAGCCCTTCCTAAAGGGAAAGGCTGAGAAAATCGTACTTTCCAAGAGACTTATGCATGAACCTTTCTATGTACAATTCAAAGGGACAAAGTGCTCCCCATTCAAGTCATGTGCTCTAGCCAAATATGATTCCATATTTGATTTCTGTTGCTATACTGGTGAATATAAGATGAACTTCTTATATTATGCAACAATAAGCCAAATCATATACTGTTAGGTTTGCAAAGTGTTGTGACATTTGTGAAAAATTCCACTCTTCAGAAAAAAGTTCCTTCCGCACCGTGTCTGGAAGAGCCTCACACCAGGACTGAGAAAACTCACCAGTTCCATTAGACTGGCATGCAAGATACTACAATAATATTAAGTAGCCAGGTTAAAGAAGAATATGACTACCTTTACAATAAATATTAAATGCATGTTTTCTCCTCCTTTGGTCCCCCACAGAACACTCAAGTGTTTCTGGCAAAAGGATGGCTCATGTTTGTCTTCTGCATCAGCAGAGCTCAGACAGTAAAAACGGAGGGATACAGTTAGAGACTTGGCATCTAAGACCTCAATACTGACATTTTAAGCTCAAAGAAGGATACAATACCTCCTTTATATCAGTATCTCTCACTTGTTTTCCTTGCCAGCCACTTATTCTAAGCTGCCAGTTTTGTCTCAGAGCACTGCAAAATGTTTCCTACTCCAATAGTCCTATTATTAATGGTTACCTGTGATATTATCTTCTTGTTCCACAGAAGTGGAAGAGCAACAACAGTTGCTCTTAATACCTATCACAGAACCAGAAGTACCTCTATTCTTGAAATTGAGCTTTTTCTCATTTTTCATTCTTTTTTTATGTGAGAATTATTTGTATGTAAGGCACCTACTTCCTGTACCACTTCAGATAGGGTCAGTGTGATTTGAATAAGAGCAAAGCTATAGCACAGAGTTTAGAAATGCTTGCATAAGACAAATGTTAAATATACACCAGCACAGGGAAAAAAAAAAAAAAGAAATGAAGGAATTACAGCTGTAATATTTATTGCAGATTACCGAGAACAGTTTTAGTGCTTAAATACATTTCTGTCTCAAGACTAATTAAATGATGTTTTCACTTATCTATTCCACTCAGGTCTTTATTATGAGTCCATGGACATTTAAGGGACAATCTACATGTTTGTGTAAAAGTAGAACGTTAGAGTGTAAAAGTTTATGTGTAAATTTTCTGCTACTCATGCAGCAAAGAAGAGATAATTCTTGATAAAATTTTGACAAGACAAGAGTTAATGAAATTTGTATGAGTTTCTAATTCAAAGTATATTAATGTGTAACAGTGGAAGTGCTCTTTAAATATTAAAATCCTGAAAATGTATTCAAAAGTGTATGGTACAAGTAAAAATAATTTTATCATCCAAAGTTAACGAGGAGGTTGTGTGCTATGGCACTCTAATTGTAATGTGTACTTTTCAGTCCTACAAGGGAACTGTTCCACAGGGAACAGCAGCATATACTGAACAACCATAGAGACGGTTTCCTGAGAGCTTGCAGAACTTGTGTCTTTTCCTTTTCCTGGTTGACAAATCCAGTTATTCTTCTGACAACCAACAAGAAAACCCCTGAGTGCACGGGACAACTGGGGAATGGTCTTTTAATTGATTAATGGGAAATGCTGAATCATTTGTGAGCAGTGCTAAAAGTTACAAGTTATAGAAGATAATAAAATTTTTTTAAGTTTCAGTAAGAATGGAACAGAAGACAGATTATTATCCTCTGTCGTCTCAAGTGTCATAATCAAGTTTCTTCGTTCTTATTCACATATCTTTCAAACTGCTTAGATGGTTATGCACTTCTATAAAGAATATAGAAAGAACTCACCAGAAAGGGTTTGCAAATTGAGTGAACTCTATATGGTATTAAAAACAGTTTGCACATAAGTTCAGCATGCTTATTTATAAATGTAAGACCACTGCTGAAGAGACTTTTGTAGGGATAGAGATGAACAGAAGACAAAGCTGCAAAGTCAAGAGGTGGGCTGTGAAACTATGTCTGGGCACATTCCGTCCTGATAATTTCAATTGGGAAAATAGTGGAGGACTCATATTCTGTCCTACAGTGTTTTGGGGAGCTTGAAGATAGGTTCTATCCGAGAGAAAATATATTCCAGGTATACAGACAAGACAGAGAATGGCAGAAGAGACAACCAAGGGGAAAACGAAAAGAAGAGAGACTGTCAGAGTGCAGAGTCCAAGAGAGGGGAATTTAATTAGTAGCAAACTATTATGTAAACATTAAGATGGAATTGGTGAATATTCAAAATTAAGCTTCTTATTAAAAAGTGAATAGGAAGTGACAGTTAGGCTACCAACAGCTGCTGAACAGGCATCTAGAGATAAGAAAAAAGCATCTAGATAGAGAAGATAAACATTAAAATGGAAGTTAAAAAACAATAACCAGTACAGGAACTATAATTGGTTTCTTAAAATTTTTTTCCTGCCTTTCTGCTGGGAGCTGTTTTCCTTGGTGGAAAGAGATAGTTGAACTAGTACTCTGCAAAATGTACTTTATTAAAGAAAATCTTTAAAATGTGTGCAGAAGAGACATTACAAAACTTGTGATCAGATGCAGAAAAGCGTAAGTCCATTCCAATTTAGCAACCCTGATAAGCACACGGTTGAAGTAAAGTAGGTATTTAACTATTTGGAATAACTGGAGTGTTTGTACAAATTTAGCATTTTTATAGAAATTTGTCTTTCAAGCACTTAGGCATGGATTGACTCGAGACTCCTATACATGCTAACATACTGCTCTATTACTATAGTAAAGAGTTTTATCAAATGCTCACATCTCATTGAGAAATTCTTCACCTGAACTGCAGTTCAACCTTAAATTTTCTAAAATATACATTGTATGAATTAATGATAGTAACAATACAGATGTAAATAAACAATGAATATGCAGTGCCAATCACAGAAGAAATATTCGATCTTGCAGCACATGGCTTTATTCTTGGGGTAGAATGAGAAAAATCCCCCTACCTTCTCTCAAATTCTCTCTTCAGTGATCCTACATGTTCCATAATTTCCTAAAAAGAAAATACATTATCCTCTTCCTATCTATATTTCTCCTGGTTTATGTTATAATTCTTTTAATATATCGTGCCATGCTATTTATCTTGATACCCAGATGCAGGATATTTTCGTAGTCTACTGACTCTGGGATTCTAGCAAATAAATCACTGTTTCAAGAGTGCACACTGCAAGGCCAGGGTTAGCTGAAACACCGAACATTTTTCAATTATACAGTGTCTCAATAACATTGTTATGCAGAACAAAGCAGTGTAATTCAATTTCCAGAATTAAAGGAGTAGATTATTGCTCCTCCACAGATGGCCCTCCATAAATCAAAAGGGAAAGAAAATCTATTAGAACAATCAAGATTTGAATAGACAATGAAAATATCTAAGATCTAAAAATATTGCATTTTTTTTATGACTAATGTTGTTTCAGTTTGCTAGTCAAATGTTCCTCACAAACTATGAAGAAACTCAATAATATAAAAAGCCTTCACACAAGCCTTAAAGTGTCCCTAAATAACAATGCTGTTCAACACTATTTCCAAAGAATACACGTATAAGGATTCAAATGACAGAATCACACAATCTCAGAATAGTTGAAGTTGGCATGGACCTTTAGAGATCATCTCATTGTATTCCCAGTCTCAAAGCAGTGCCCACCAGAGCAGGTTGCACAGTACCTTGTCCAGACAGATTTTGAGTACCTCCAAGAGAGGAGACTCCAGAACATCTCCTGTCAATCTGTTTCAGTGTTTGAAAAATCTCACAGTAAAAAAGCCGAGTACCTAACAGTGAAAAAGTGGTTTCTTGTGTTCAGATAGAATTTCCTGTGTTTCAGTTTGTGGTTATTGCTTCTTGTCCTATCATCAGACACCACTGAAAAGAGTCTGGCTCTATAACCTTCCTGGCCCCCATCAAGTACTTATACATATTGTCTTGAGGCTGAACAGTCCCAGCTCAGTTAGCTTCTCCCTGTATGGCAGCTGGTCCAACCCCATCATTTCCCTCACGGTCCTTGGCTGAAGTGAAGTCTCCTCCAGTACATCCATGTCTCTTTGGCTTGCTGGCAACGCTGTCTCTTGCATCCCAGAAGGCTGGTAGCCTTCTTTCCCACAAGCATGTTTCTGGCTCATGTTCAGCTTGGTTTCCCCAAGGGCCCTGGGGTCCTTCTCTGCCAAACTGCTTTCCAGTCAGTCTGCCTCCTAGACTGCATCAGTGCATGGGGTTATTCCTCCCCAGTTGCAGAACCGGGCATTTGCCATTGTTGAACTTCATGATATTCCTCTCTATCCAATTCTTCTGCCTGCCCAGGTACTTGTGAACGGCAGCAAGATCTTCTAATGAATCAGCCATACTCCCTACTCCCCACTTTGTATCATCCAGGAACATGGTGAGGGGGCACTCTGTCCAATCATCCAACTTATTTTTAAAGATGTTAAACAGTATTGGCCCTAGTCTTAACCCCTGGGATACACCATGAGTGACTGGCATCCAGCTGCACGTTGTGTTGATCACAATCCTTTTAGTCTAGCAGTTCAGCCAGTTTTCAACCCACATCTCTGTCCACTTATCCAGTCCATACACAAATACTTCTTCTATTTTTTACAATCTGTAGGAGGAACAAGTGGAACTGATCTAATAAAAAATTTACATATGTTTAGAGTTGTACCTTATGTCACTGTGCAAATTTTAAAAATTTTATTCCACTGCTCTGTGTGCTTGCCATTTCCTAGCCCATCCCTTCCCTTGTAATAGCTGGAGAATAAGGATGCTTTCAGCCACCCTACCCTCTTTACTGTTTTGCAGCCAGTTTTTCTCAACTTGTAGCAGGAATATGGCACACTTTGTTTTACAGTTTCTTTAATTCTTTGCCCTATAAGTACTCAATAAGGGAGCTCTTTTGCTACTGTAAATCAAGATATATAAAGATTGTTTGTGGCATACATTGTGAAAGACATATGCCAAGATGTGTAGCATGAGGAACAGTTATAATTTAAATTACTCTGGTTTAAAGACTATAATTTAGCAATTTCTGGTAAAAAGTTACTATGTATTTAGCATCCTGAATAAATAATATAGCATCCTTCCTTTAAAATACACTCATCTGCCTTAAACAAACATTCTCCTACCAGGAAGAACAAGCATGCTACTTGCTCTGTTCCTTAGATACTCAGATATCTTTCTATCAGAAAGAAAATTATCTGCATAATCACTCAACTCAATAAAAATAAAACCATACCCTAGCTAGGATCCTCTCACTGTTTACACCTGTCATCCCATCCTATGCAAAATTTTTCTTTCTTCTTCTCCATATTCCTTGGCAATTATTCATTTCCTACTCACTACACTGACATACATAGAAGAGATTTCACATTACCAAAACCCCTTCCAAGTGGTTCTTTATGTGCTTATGAGTAAAAGATGAAATACAAACAGATGGAATTATTCGTTTCTGTTAATTTCTTTTTCTGACCAATTAAGAAAATGTAGCTTGCCCAAGGATGAAGCAAATATTTGTGATCTACCAGCTACCAAAGAAAAGACAGGTGAATTATGATTCTGCTTAGAGGCTTGGACAGGTTTTAAACACATATTTTAGCATCTCATAAGATAAATTCCAGGCAGCAATTTAGAATGCCTCTTTAAATCTTTGGGGTTGTTTTTGATATTGCAATGCCGGGAAGTGTCACACAACAAATGTATAGTACTGAAACAGTAAGAAAATACTGAATAAGCTTTATGCAGGAATCAATAACCACAAATATTAACAATGTATATGCTGCATCTACTTGGGTACACTAATTACTTCTAACGATTGGACACGGAAAGAAATTTTTAAAAGATATAGAATAGGAATGGATTTAAATTTTAAATCCAAGTAAGTAATGAGGAAAAAAAAGGAACTTCAGCTATGCAGGTGGTAAAGTTAATTAAGATTGGGGCACATTCAAGAAGGACAAAAGACCACCAAACATCCTTGCAGAAGAAGATTTACTTTTTTATTTTACATTTGGGGCCAATATTTTAGAATTATATGTAGAGAAGAAGCTGTAACAGGAATTGCAAAAGGTTGTGAAGATCAGCTGCTAAAAATGTCAATGTATGCTTAGGACCATGGAAGACAGACTATCTAAGAGCTTTTTGGAAAGCTATTGTGTTCAAATTTGTAGCTAACCAGAAAGAATATGCACAGGTAAAGTGATCAATTAAAATAGCAATTAAAATGAATTGCTAATACTGGTGAAATAAATTCCTGTCAGAAAGAACCAAGAAAAGTAGTATATTCTAAGTCAGTGATACAAGGAAATAGTTGCAATATTGACAGTTTTCTAATTCTAATTTTACTTATCATTCTGTTAAATTATAGTTGTCATATTAAAAAAAAAACCAACAAAAGCAAACAAACAAAAACCCAAACCAACAGAAATCTAGGAGGACACAGAGCTTTTGAAAGGTTTCTGCAAATATGTCTTGTGAATTACATTCCTTTCTGCTTGAAAATGTGGGCCAGAGAAAACTTTTTGGACAAGTACGCATTTAGAGGAAGACAGAGTCATGTATTTTTAGTAGAAGCTATATGAGATAGTTTTCTTGGATTTGATTTGGAATAGGAACTAGTGCATTATGATTATTTATTTATTTATCATTTTACTGAGATAAGCCAAATATGCCACTCTGTTACAGTAATTGTAAATTATATCTGCAATATAATTTCAGCACGATTCAAGTTTGCATGTATGTATATATATTTGCCCGTCCTTGGAAGTTTTATTCCCAAGACACAGATAATAAATGGAGCATTTGTCTTCATAATTTGAAGCAATACTACAAAATAAATGAGGTGTTGGTTAATCTATAATATTTGGTCTTCAATTAATCATGGCCAATATAAGATAAAAATCTCATTATTTATGTTGATATCTCCACAGGAAAACCAAGAGAAGTATAACAACAGGACTAGATGATAGCAATTATTTCTTTGGTAAATGCTGTGTTAAACAAAATGTTATTTGCAGGCTAAGACATTTATGATGAACTACAGATTTAAATGAGAACTGACCTATCAGTGCAGTCTTGCTGAAATCACATATCGTGATTTCAAGAATCTGTCAGTGTTTTAACCTTCTTTATGGAGTAGATTATGTATGTAAAAGTGCTCTGTGGATTGGAACTTGGCTTTACTCTCTCAGTGGTAATTTTGCAGAAAAAACACAATTTTCACTGACTTTTGGATATTAGTTCTATCAGAAACAATAGGAAATTTCTGTTGTCTTAAGGTGTATAGGATTGAGATACTAAAGAGATGTGAAATTCTAGTGTTAATTTGACCCTCTTCCCACTGAGGTCAACCAATATTGTATATGGGTCAGGTGAAAAATTAAGCCCACATGGAGTGCTTTGGAAAGTCATACTATTCGTCCATCATTCATCTAGTTAACTGTGCTCTAAGGTGTAATGAACTAACATAAGGGTCAAGATTACCTAAATTCTACTTAAGCTGCAGTAGAATTTTGTTTGTTTACTAAAGATACGGAACACATTTTACCATCTGAAAGACAGGAAGAATGGTGAAGAGAACTGGTGAAAAGGAAATAGTAATGGTTTGTAGACTAAACTGGAGAAAGATGTTGTAAGATTCTTTCAAGCTTGCACTGACTATGAGAAAGAAAGCTTTGAAAGGAATTAGAAAATCTGTTGAGTCAGACTCTCAGATACCCTCTCATGTTGTAGAGCATCTCTCATTGCCAGAAGATGCTTTGGTCAAGTTATACACGTCCTTCACCAGAAGGTCAATCAGGACATATTTTACTTATGTAACAGATAAATGTAAAGAAAGATGTCATACAAGTAGTATAGAATGGTTATCAGTTTATGAATATGATGTGAAAAGTCATTACTTTACCTGTAATAGATGTATTTTTAATCTGTACATAATATTTTATATATAACATGTGTACTTGATTTATTGTCCTCGTGTTCCTCACATGGAACTTAAAGATGTATGGAATATAGAATCATACACTCATAGAATCATTTAGGTTGGAAAAGACCTTTAAGATTACTAAGTCCCACTGTGAACCTAACTCTACCAAGTCCATCACTAAGCCCTATCCCTAAGTGCCACATCTACATGTATTTTAAATCCATTCAGGGATGGTGACACCACCACTTACCTAGGCAGCCTGTTTCAGTGCTTTAGAATCCTTTTGGTGAATAATTTTTTCCTAATATTCAGTCTAAACCTCCCCTTGTGCAACTTGAGGCCATATCCTCTTGCACTATTGCTTGTTACTTGGGAGAAGAGACTGACCTTACCTCACTACAACCTCTTTTCAGGTAGTTGTAGAGAGCAAGAAGGCCTCCCCTCAGTTTCCTTTTCTGCAGGCTAAACAACCCCAGTTCCCTCAGCTACTCCTCATAGGACTTGTGCTCTAGACCTTTTGTCGTGGATGTACCCACAGAATAGACAGCAGTAGCTACCCAA
>VZZY01009087.1:150533-173977 GCA_013400335.1 Eurystomus gularis | reverse complement strand
TGTTTTATATATTTTTCTGGGATGTCTCTTCTTCAAGGACGGCTGATTTCTGATCAAAAGTTCCCAAATTAATTATGTCGACAGCTTCAAGGATCGTCGCCTTGTTAGAGGTGCTAATATTTATCCAAAGGCCTAACTAAGCAGTGTTTCACACATCCTTCAGCTCCTTCCTTTGCCTGCTTCTTCGCCTGGGCAGATAACATTGAATTGCAAACACAAGTAGCAATAAAAAAGCCTCTGCTACACAGAAAAATTTTAAATATTCCAATAGGCTTGGCAAACACCCATCTCCACAGCGTATCTGCGTGCAGAATAGACTATTATAAAAGGAAAACATTTTGTATTGTGTTTCATCAATTCTTTCACTCCGCACAATGCGAGCATCAGCGATTAATGTTTTGCATGCGTGCAAGAGAAAGATTTCATTAGAAGCAGACTAATTAATAGTAATTAAGTAACAGAATCAATATTATTAGATATTTTTTAAAATGCAAAGCAGAGATGTGTCCCAAAACATGTACATTAGAAAAATAAACCATCGCAGTCTTGAAGACAATGCAACACTTGACCTCAGGCATCGCAAGACAATTGTTTACTGTTTCTGACCAAAACCCCTACTTATAAAGACAGTTTCCTTTCCAAGGCAGCTTAGGGCAAAGAAAATACAGTGTGTGTTTTCCTGCTCCTCCTTCCACCCTCCCACATGGGTGTCCTTCAATGAGTAATCCAACCATTTCTCCTACAGAAGGCCATAAAACCAGAAAATAACCTTATTTTTCTGAGACTGACATTCAATCCATGGATGATCAGTTTGTATGTGCTGTAAAAAGTAACAGCAAAAAAAGAGTTCTTGGAAAACTGGCTAAAATTAAGACTACATAGAATTATGAATACTGAGATGCTTTATGCAACTGTCTGCTCACAAATTATTCTCGAAGTCCATGTATCCAGAGGACTACAAATTCATGGTCTTTAGTCAGCTTTGATTACTGTCTGGATCTGAACAGATGTGAAATACAAGAAAGAAT
The DNA here is from genome assembly GCA_013400335.1 of Eurystomus gularis. Lineage (NCBI taxonomy): Eukaryota > Metazoa > Chordata > Aves > Coraciiformes > Coraciidae > Eurystomus > Eurystomus gularis. The sequence goes on along the minus strand of VZZY01009087.1, from coordinate 172,949 downwards.
AAAAGTGTGAAGAGGGTAAAAATGGATGAATTTTGCTTACACTGGGTCAGGTTACGCTAAATTAAAATGGAGGAACAGGAGCTGGATTGTAAATTCTGGTACAAGAGAAGGACCCACAAGAAAAAATTAAGGTCGTTCTGAGAAGCCCAACTTTTAGTTTGCTCCTTATCTAGCAAATCCTTTTGTCAGTTGAAGAGACACCCAAGTGTACAGGAGGGGGAAACAGAAAAAACCTCAAAACAATCAAGGAATTTACAAATGCCCAAAAGGCACGAAGACAGAGCAATGTAAGACTCTCTGGTTGCAAGTATCTCAATGAAACTTCAATATTAAATCAAAACAGAAAGATAGCCTTCAAAAACCAAAACCTGAAGGTCCACAAGGTAAAAGATGGTGTAAGAAAGGCAGGCATGTAAATAGTGGCACTCCCAGTAATACAACAACAAAAAAAAAACCAACAAAAAAACCAAAAAAACCCCCCAAAAACCCCAAAATGCTTTCACAAAAAAATTTAAAATGAGACATTAAGGAATCAACAACCTTCTGAAAAGAAATCCCGCTGTAGGCAAGATATCAGGTGAGCAGAAGGCACTAAATGTCCCGTACTGGAATACATTTTTGTTGCTGTGTGATACGTTCCCCTGCTGTCAAGGTTACTCATCACTTGCAACTCTGGTGAACTGGCCTGTGGGTATATACACACAGCTGGACTTAGGCAGAGTTTATTCTACACTACATGGCAGGAAAAAAAAAAAAAAAAAAAGAGTGGGAAGGACTGAAATAGAGGAGGAGGAAATAGTTAAACTTGAAAATATAGTCTACAAAGCTCACCTCCCGTTCTGAGAGCTGCAGAGAGCATTTCTCTACATTTCATCCGTACAGAATCTGAAGTGCTTGGAGCCCGGGGAAAAGAAGGGATGAAAGAATTAGAGGAAGCACTACCCTCTTCCTTCCGGCTGCTGGAATTGCTACTTGAACTGCTAAAAAAAGGCAAAAAGAAAAATAATATTAATGCTTTTTTCCCCACTTTTCAAACACCTTTGTTCCAGGGCAAAACACAGGTCTTTTGCTATATCCATTTGATGGTATTCCAAAACAAGACGACGGGCTGCCTTTTTAAAGCTCTAGAATCAATACAGTTTTAAAAGTGTCTTTAGAATATTCACCAGGGTATTTCACCTATAGACAGCAGCTATTTCATTCCATTATGTGGCATAGAAGTTTTAATTCTCAGTTCTCTACATTAACGTGAAATCTGCTCCCATGGAACTTTATTTTAAAAAAACAGAGAAAATACATCACGCCAACAGCCAGCCTGCTCACTGTACTGAGTGGTACCATGGTCACAAACAAACAATTCATGTAGCTTTGCACACTGTAAAGCAAAAAGTTTTCCAGTTGCATCAGGACAAATGGTTTGAGGTTAAATTTCAGTTCGAAAATAGCTGCTGGAAACAGATTCATTAAAACCAGAAATGGAGAGAAAAAATGGGCTTGCAGATACTATTTTGCAGATGTTCTTCAGCTCCTGCAGCATCATTAACGTGGGCTCGTATTTCTGATAAGGTGTATTTTGTGTTTACAAAAAAGAGTGCAGAATGAGATCGTTTATTAAACATAAAAGCGAACAGACAGAGCAAGTATTCTAAACCTTTAACATGCGCAATGACTGGAAGTTGTTTCACAGCCCTCAAAGCTCAGAGTTAGTACTGAGAGAGGAAGGAGTAGTTGACAGACGGAATAAACAGTAACTACTCTGGCCATATCTCAGCCTGTGCCTTTTATCCTTTTTTTGTCAGCAGCAGCAGGATCTACTTCCCTAACAACACACGTACAACTCTACATACTTTAGAAAAGAACATGGAAGCTTTTTCCAGTGGGAAAAATTTGGGCCAACTAGTTCAATATTAATTTATATTGAGTGAGATTATTTGTATAGTCACAAAGAATTAAGCACCTTTCTTCTCTTGCTTCAGGGCTGTTTTGTGAGGAAGATGCAGGTTCCTTTTTCTTTTCGTCAGAATCTTTATCAGTTGAAGGTCCATCTGGAAATACAAAACATGAGAAATTCTTTTACCCAGAAATAGTAACTGATTTAAAGCAGCGGTAAAGTATCTTTGATGATTTCTCCTGAACCAGCTGGAAACGCTATCAGCTCCCACTCTCTGCTCTGACCTTCTCTTCCAGTACAGCCTTCCACTCCCCAACACCCTCCCCAACCCAGCAAATGGAAAATAAGACAACGCTGCAGATGCTCCAAGTCAAGTCCAGCATCTGCTTAGTGAAGATGTGATGAAAAGGTAGACTTTTATGATGTACTTTTGCCAAATCTGCTGCATAAGGCAGACAATAACTTCTTAAACTACTGCACCAGGTCTCTGGAATATGTCTTCCATGTTTTAAATACAAGTTCCTACTAAATACATGTCATTCTTTTTAATTCTATTTGCAGGATTTTTACCAAAGGACTGAACTAAATGAAATTGCGGTGTGAAAGCTACCACGGGTGTGAAAAAATATGCAGATCATTTTCAGATGCTTTTGAAGGAGTTTTCCAGACGCGCACGCAGTATGTTCTGTGATCGCTCTTACATTATTTGCCTTAGCAGTTAAAAATATTTCGATTGCCTTTCCCACACAGGCTATATTTAATGATTTCATAAAGAATAAAGACGAGAGCCTTTCTTAAAAAGGGCTACCACAACATTTAACTTTAGCCTAGTGAGAATACATACACCCTTCTACTGTAACGCGGAATTCAGAGTGGCTACATCGAGCTTCTGCTTTGATCTGCTCTTCAGAAAAGCTGGCTCTCTCCACTGCCTACAGCGAAAGCCTAGGGAGATTGGCAGATTTTGTGAATTCCTCTCAGTCCTCATACAGCTGCCATTACACCTCTAAATCCATAGACTATGTTACTGGAAGACGCATATATTACAAACCTGAAAAAGAACTAAAAACTGATCAAGAAAAGGAGGGAAAACCGATGAGGCTCAATCTTTCCCCCAGAGATGTGCTGATGTAGGTATCCAAATCCTTGTTTAAGCATCTAAAAGTATCCTCATTTCCAGAAAAGCCCCATCCCCACATTTCTCAGGTGAACTTTGTGGTATGCAAAACACAAATTCGGGTCTCTTATTCAAGCACTGAGCTCTTTTTCCTTTTCCCTCTCCATTACTCTACTGTCTTATTTTTAATATGGATATTTACATTGAAAGCTACAGAGAAAAGATTAAACTACCCAGGATTCTGATCCTTTCCTCAACTTTTGAGTTAAGGAATTTATCAAATCAGACATAACTTCATTAAAAAAATCAGCAGCATCAAAGGAGACCAGAGACAGCCATACTGGCTCAGACCAAGCACCCATCTACAATTCTGTCTCCAGCTGTACCTAAAAATAGATGCCTATAAAACTGCATATGAACCAGGCAAGCACAAAAAAATACTTCTCCAGAACATTTCTCCAGCCTTCAAAAGCTTAAAAGATCAGTGATTTCCTCACCCATTGTTTGTAACTTCGTATTCAATCCTTGATAAATTTCTCCATTCAAGAAAAAAAGGAAAATTAAACACAGTAGATCACGCACTTGGGCTGATTGTCTTTAATAAGCTAAAGGTGTTATTAAAAAAATCCTAATAATAATATCAAGTTATTGACTATTACTTATAAAAAAGCAATTTCACAAAGAAAGCCAACAAGGCTATAAGCTGAACGGATCACAGAAGTTCTTTGCTATGACACCTAAAGCACACAATACTAAAAGAAAGAAAACAAATCCCATTTTTAACCTGCATATTCACATGACTGCTCTCTATGGCAACAAATGCTTCTATGACAGATAACTTTAAAAAAAAATATTCTAAATACGCCCGTAATCTCATTTACCCTCCTCATTTTTTAAGTAGCCAACTGTACATGATCATTTTTGTCAGAGGCTTTCAGACAAACTGAGGGATCAAAGAGGTATTCTGGGGTACAGCTCAGGTTGTGCAAAGCAGCTCGGCTGCCCTAGAGCTGAGCTCTGCTGCAGCCCATTTACCTCCGTATTTCTGTTCTGGCACACAAGTTGTCAAATTCAGAGCGGACTCGGGGATCTCCTGCTTATTTTGTATCAAATACGCCGCGACGGGTATAGCTGGCACCTCGCTTTGGTTTATCAAACACTTCCATTTAGGCCAGCACCATTTCACCAGAGAAGGCAGGCACCGGGGAATAGCTGCCAATACCTCGATGGATTCTTTCACTTACGGGGCAGGCACAGGGACAAAGAAAGAGGTAAAATCCCAGCTCTTCCCACACCGGCAGACTCCTCTGTGCAAGCAAGCCTCAAATCAAGGTCTGTCTTCAGTAGCCAACATAACTGGGCCCTCTTCAGTAAATGTCTCTTCAAAACTTGTCCCGCTTGGCAGGGGAGTTGGACTCCATCTCCAGAGGTCCCTTCCAACCCCTAACATTCTATGATTCTATGAAAACTACAATTTCTTTAATCACTTAGAGAAGATTTTATGGATATTTCTGTTTAATCCCATTTCGGAAATCTGAAAATAAAGTTCACAATATTCTGTTTGCTCAAAATATTCTCCTAAGTGTTTAAAGTCGTTCACTCTTATGGATCGTAAACCGGAAAGCACCAAGGAGAGGAGATCCAGTGTCAAGCAGTATTTATTCTTAAACTCACATATTAATACGGATTTCTTATTTTATTAAGATACTGTATTGACAAAAGAGCAGAATGCAATTAACAGCCTGCTAGACAGCATTTCAGCTATCCTCTGGGGAAAGGAAAAATATTATCCTTGAGAAAAGAAAAGTCCCTACTAACAAACTTATTTTACATTCGACAGGCAGACTCCCAAGAGAAAAAAAGAAAAAAAAAAAGACAGCTAATGGGAACTACAACCAACTGCAGAAATTCAAACAGAGCAACATGGACAAAATGGTCCTTCTGTGAAAGATATTTCAAAACACCAATGAGGAAGTAATTTGTGCCAGGAAGTCTATCGAATGTCATAATATTCTCTGTAATATAAATTAGAAGTTGCTTTAAAGAAGCAAAACTTTTTTTTCAACTTCATACAGCTATTAAAACTTACCAAAACTTGCTTTTCAGAAACAAATTTAAATTGTCATCAATTTTAGGATTGAAAACAAACTTCACAGTTTTAGCTACTGCAGCTTAAGAAGGCCATTAAAAAAAAACCCTTTAAGCTTTAAGTAACATAAGCTAATTTATATTAATGCTTATTTAAAATACAAAGAACAAGCTAGTAAAATGAATTAACTATTAGCCATTTGAATAAGACTATCAAAGTCTGACTACTGCACTGGAGTTTCTATCTGGGCCTTGCAATAAAATTTGAATGATAGTTCTGCTTTTCCAGTGAAATAATATTTCCAGGGTAAAACATGACATGACAGTGTTCTTTGTTACCAGAACAAATTTTTAAATGTAACAATATATGGGCAGAGATAATGTAATAATACAAATGTGAAGAATGATAGCTTCGTTGTAGATTCTTATACCACAAGTGAAGCCAAGACATTTGCTAGTAACAAGAAAAAAAGATTAGAAAATAAAGAGATGCAGTGTTATTAATTTAGAAATTTAACTTCAAATGATGAATTTTTTTAAAAGGAAGAATTTTTCAGAAATGTTAACGAAAGGTGGCTAGATATTCCCCGGAAGCACATGAGAATTTAATTTAGGGGGCTACTGTACGTCACCGATTCAGGTATTGCTACCAAAACTTGTAAAGTTTTTTGAGTATTCAGTTTAAATAAGTTAAAAGAGAGAGATGAGAGCAGGTAACAGACAGCATCGTTATTAATTTAACAATGACCCTTATATTTAATAATTCTTCAGGCCCCACTTTCCAGGCGCTGACCAAAGTCATCCTGAGATGCACAAGCCGCTACACTTGTCAGCAATTCCTCTGCAAGATGTAGTAAGACAGGAAGTTAAAAATCAGAAAAGCTTCTTCCTTGGAGTAGCACGGGGAGGAATAATATCTAAAAGTCTACGAACAAACAACAAAATCATGAAGCGATTGCCATTTTTAAAGACTTGTAACAAAAGAGCATGACACATTAACTTCTTCCCTATACGTTTTTTCTCCTGAACACTAGGATGTAATTTGCATCATGTGCTATTACCTCTCCACTGATGGTCCTAATAAATTACAGATCTGCTAATTGTAGAAGGAACAGTTCCAAATATCCCAGTGAGACACTGGCACAGGTTGCCCAGGGAGGTGGTGGATGCTCCATCCCTGGAGGTGTTCAAGACCAGGCTGGATGGGCCTTGAGCAACCTGGTCTAGTGGGAGGTGTCCCTGCCATGGCAGGGGGGTTGGAACTAGATGATCTTTGAGGTCCCTTCCAACCCAAACCAATCTATGAAATACACATTTGACAGTTGATTTCCAGAGCTCATGCTTGATATGGAAATGAAACTACTGAAATTATATTTCCATTTGAATCTACTTAGAAACATCGAATCATTAAGGTTGGAAAAGACCGCTGAAGTCATCAAGTCCAACCACCAACCCAACACTACCATGACCACTAGATCATGTCCTGAAGTGTCATGTCTACACATGTACTCTTCTTACCAACAGAAAATAATACTCTTAAACGCTCTTAGATGGAAATTTAGGAACTTGTTCCATCAATAACAATTTCTTTTGAGCAAAGCCAGTAGGTTACCAGATGTCCTTGAACACCTCTACCTAACGACAGCATTAACATACCTGTGAGATAATCCTAGACTGTACCAGCTTGCTCCAGTAGAATCCAACCCAGGTTCAAAATAACAAAGGATTGTGTGAACAGAGTAATCCAAATAAAACACTTCTGTGAGGTTTGGATACTGTTATCTTCTCTTGACAACATTAAGCACTTGAAATATTCTTTTAAAATAAAATGACTCAGGCATGCACTTTTTTGAAACAGGCATTTCAAAATGTTCACGGCCCTACTTTTTTTTTTTTTTTTTGAACACTGGCAATAGATGATGACACTTCATGTTAAGATTATTGCCCAAGCATTCTGCATTTCCAGTTCAGGATGTAAACTTACTGGAGTTAAGTTTATTAAAGGTCTGGACATTCTTTTTCACTGTATACTCCTAGAGCTCAGTAAACAATTATCTGTGCTGGAGACTTAAACTCCTTAAAGAATTTTTTCTTGTTGTTTTTTAATATAAAGGAACACTCCTCATAACATAAGTAGGTATGCACAGATTCCTTACCTGCGTAGCGTACTCTATACTCAGCTACTTGGCAAAACAATTGTTATTTGCAAATCCCATGTTATAACTGAACTGTATTTTGTTCTGAGAGCAGAATTTGCTTCCTTATGTAAACTATGGCCAACGTGGCTGTGTGGTTTCCCGCTGCCGTGGTTTAACCCCAGCCAGCAGCTAAGCACCATGCAGCCACAAATGTTCTTACAGCAACATCTGAAAGCAATCTTCCAGCAGCTCACTTGGTGAGTCACTTCAGACAATGCTGGCAAGATCTCTGCTGGGCAGCTTCTGACCCCCCTGAAAAAACACGGGTAACCTGGCATGGCTCTAGTCCAGCCATAAACACCTGGTGATTCACAACCTTACTTTGATTTCTTCTCATGGTTCTCATGCATTCTTAAAGCCTAAGTCCTGGTAGCATTGAAATTGAAACAGTACATGCAGCCTGAACAGTCAACAATTCTTGCCTAAATTCAAAATGTCATTTATAAAAATAACTCACAAAGACTTCAGATCTCTGAGTACAATGCTCGGTACGATTAACAGCTGTCCGCTTCTGTTGCCATCTCTGATCCGTACCATTTTACATGCACTATAAACAGCACAATCGAAACTGATTTCTCAAGCAGCTCAACATACGGTATTTCGTATTCTTCTGAGCAAGTCAAAACTAATGACAAAACAGAATAAGAGTACTTTGTAAGATTCCCACCCGTACTTCGTGCAGCCCAGATACCCTGTCTTCCACAGTTAGGAGATTTTACGTTCTACTGAATTACCAAGCAGTAAAACAAGAGGTGAAACATTCCCCCTGCTAAGGCTTATTATAAGGTCTACATTACAATCAAGGAGAATTTAACTACATCAGTTTTGAATACAAGCAGTGCGATATTTTGGGGAATAATTTGATTTTCTATAAGCGCACAACTACACTAGACGTGGCACAATAACGTACATGCAGTAATATCTGCCCTGTAACGAAAATTAGAGCATTAACAAAGGTCACACATCCACTGCCTCAAGAAGAAAATATTTAGTTACGATTAATGTCAAATATTTGCTATTTACTTTCCAGTTCCTCACATGTTTGACTTCACATGATGCAAGCAGCCTTAGGTAGAGTCTCTCCACTGTCTTAACAAAATCTGAATGTAGCAAGCCATCAAAAGGGAAAGTCCACCTTGCCCCAGTTGAATGTTACTGCCACAATCGGTGGGCAGGAAACAGTTACTGCAAACAGGCTGGACCAAAAAACTGATAGAGTTGAAATTTAAGCCAGAAGAAATGAAAACCAAACGAAACAATTGGTTTTGAACACCCTCTGAGCTTCAGGTAGGAATAATACTCCCTGTGCTTCATAACATTTCAACGTTTAAAGATTAGCCAGCTCTAAGTAACAACATATTAAGGCAAGGTAAGACAAACCACCAAAACTTTGCTAGGGCCTTTTTTTAACTTAGATTAATAACTTGGGAGTTAGGTCACTCAATTCAGCTGCTGCTTTTAGAAGTTCTCATGTAATTCAAGTTCATATGGAAGTCCATTTCCCCACTTATGTATCTTAGCTCTTTTATGCATTGGATATAATACAATCGGACTACAAGTTTCAAGTGGAAGTTTAAACACAAAAAAGTACATAATTTTCACTATTTACCAGTGGATTCTGATCAGATCCTTTATCAAGTATGCATTTAATTTTTATTATAAAGGTCACTGGCATGATTTTAAAAGTATTTTATCAGCATATTTATTATTAAATAAATTTAATTACTAAACCAAACCTAATTAGTATTATCTAACTTTTTGAAGATAGGTTAAAAAAGTGTCTGCTGTAGAGGTTGTCACTTCTTAGTAGAATACAAAAGTTGAAAGCTGTGAGAAATTGTCCATTTCTACACAAACGTGCTGTCAGATGGACAAAGTCATTTCTACGCCATTTACAAGAGAGTAATAAAGTATCTGATAAAATACTTCACAATTCATAAAAATGATGCTGATTATAAATGGTAGGGGACTCTAACATCTCCTGGTATTTAGCATATTTCTCTAGGCAGAATGGCAAATATCGAAATCAGTGGAAAATAATGTAAACTCTTTTCTATTTCAAAATTTTCATTCCTAAACTTCAGTTTACCTAAAATTAGACACAAAGAAATGAAATGGAGTATAGCATGAAGTGTATGAACAAACAAACCTGGACACAGTTTGAGATTTGAGTGGTTTCAAAGACATTGAAATTAAGTACTACAAAATATCCTTGAATAAAAGCCTGCTAACAGAAAGGTCGCATTAACTGCATTCATTGCTTTAAGGGAAATTAAATAAAAAGTATGAAATCATTAATTAGTAAGCTGTTTAAAACTATGAAGGTTTTAGAAAGTGCAGATCTAGTTCTCACTACCTGTAAATTCTAATAGACTTAACGTTGCTTTTTCACTGGTTTTTTTTTTCCTCTTCACAAATCACTTTATAAGCAAACTTCAAAGCCTCCACACTCTCGTATAAGATTTTGCACAAGTTCTTCAGAGTACCTGTTGTATTTGACAAAGGAAATAGTCAAGAACAGGTTCGTTAGTGCTCAGTACTGCAGCACACTCACTCCAGCTCAACAGCAGGCAACGAGACTTCAGAAATGAGTCATGTTGCAGAAGGTGGCTTCCTACTGCTTGCCAGCTCCAATAAAGATAAATTAACTTTTTCTCTGAATACACTTTCCCAGTGATGCACTGGTGACAGTTAAAGAGTAAAAAACAACGACCTCACTAAAAGTTTCAATACTTTTCACAGGAGCATAAATATATCTGAAGCAAGGCGGTGTCAAGGATTTGCATCAAGACGGGAAACAGTTAAAACATGCAAAAACAGGGAAAAAAAAGAGTTAGCGTCGCCGTACCTAACAGTTTCTTCCAAGACTTGATGAGAGATTTTGCTAAAGATGTAACTTCCTCATCTGTGCTTTGCTTGCGTATCGCATTCACCGACATTCCAATTCTGGTAGACTGCAACAGAGATCAAAATGTGCACTAAATATAGGTGACATGAAGACAATTTAATGAGCAAACATATATGAAGTTGTACTTTGACACTGTTTTTTTTTAAACTATATATTTTTTTTTAAAAAAATTGTTTTAAGAATATCAGAACAAAATGCGGCAAGCCTTTCCGAAACTTATTTCAACAACAGGGACATTTTAAAAAGAAATATAACAGTATTATGATTTGCCTCCATGGCAGAGGCTGGGGGGGCAGTGTGCAGACAGGGGGGTTAAGGGCAGTCAATCAGAACATTTTTGCTCCCAAACTGTTTCAAAAAACTCTGCGGAACTGCTAACTAAACTAAGTACAACAATCAAAATACCTACCAATGTGAAAATCACAGATGTATCTTAATGTTATATAATATTTTAGCAAAGTTTCTAGCCTCCAAACCTTATTTTTTCTGTGAAGCAACGATTGTATTTATATTTTGGCATGGCCAGAAGCTTGCCAACTGCTTCAGTGACTTCATAACCTTCAAATTCCCATTCAGTCGCTGTGGAAAAAGTTGTAATTTTCAGTTGGGAGCAACTATGATTTAGTTTCCTAATAATTTCAACAATACTGAGATTCCTTAAAACCTTAAGCACAGTGGGTTTTGTTTTTTGACGGAACCAGTCCGACTAGCCCACCTCTCTGGAAAGACCAAGAGAGTGACAGCTTCAAACCTTTGGCACTACTGCCACCTGTAGAGGGGACAGGAGATGCATTCACAATCCACTCCTTCTAAGACTCAGAAGATAAGGATGTAAAATTTACCTCAACAGCAACAAGAGTTTCATTTTAGAAGACTTTTGCCCCGGTTCGAGTTAGAACTGAACTAATTCTGCTCAGTGATTTTGCTTTTCAGCTCAGTCTCTTCTAACTGCACTTTCTGAAGTTAACAGCAGATTCTTGCAGACAGCGTCACTTCCAGCAGCGAAAGCTCTCAATGTTTGGAGTTACTACCAAGGGTTGGTGTGTGCAGAAAGGCTCTTGCTTTCCCTTGCTCCTAGACAGGCCAAGGTCACTGCTAAGTGTTGTGTGACAAGTTGGGGGTGCAGAACATAGACGGTGGCACCTGTGGGGAGGATCAGCCAGGACAGGGGACCCTCAACTGACCAGTGAGGGATTCCATGCCATATACATCATACTCAGTATAAACCTGAGGGATCATGAGGGTCAAGCCTCATCTTTAACGGCCAGTGTCTAAGGAGGACTCTGTTCTGCCTCGATCCTGATCCGTGCATTCCTGAACCTGGCTCCCACCTGCCACTGAGTCCAGGCTGGGACTTCCCCAGTGCCTGCTCCACAGCATCAGGGTGACAGTGACACAACTGCCATCACAGGGGTTGGGTTCATTATTGGGTTTGTAAACATTTGTATATATTCCATTTTATTGTTATTATTTTCATTAAAACTGATTTCGTTTTCTTTTCCAATCCATAAGTCTCTCTCTCCCTTATTCCCTTTCTCTTCCCCTTTGGGAAGGGATAGGGGTGAACAGAGAGCATCTGTCACTTGTCTAGTGGCCAGCCCAGCCCTAATTCTTGACAGCTTCTGACTGACATGTTAATCTAACAAGTAGAACACTTCCTCACTTTCAGTTTCAGAGAAGAAGAAAAGCATTTAACACAACAAGTTATCATTTCATCTTTTGATTGATAACTTTTTAAAATTGTTCTTAAGATATTCTGGATTTTTGCATTTACCATTTATAGGACCCCACTAAATATAAATTATTGTACTTACTTTTGCAGTAGTTCATCATAAAATTCCTTCTCCTTTAAAGTAAAATTTAAATCTTTGTGGCTCACTAAAAATGGAAATGATTTGTTCCTGTAAATTACTCCTTACAACCCACACAACACTTTTTGGGGCACCACTGATGTGCTAAATGACTGGAAATGTACTGAAATATTCAGTAGCTGTTTCAGCACAGGGAACACATCAAATAACTCCAGGTCTGAGCATCAGCTCTAACCACATATTTTGGATTAAAGAAAACAGATGGTTACTTACCCGTGACTAAAGTGTTTCAGGACAGACTCTGCTCACTCAGACTAACACTACTGGCCAACTCTTGACATTTTCAACACATACGTTTGACATCATGGTCAGGCAATAAAGAACAATATATGCTTGGAACTCCATAAAATACTCACCATACCTGAACGACAAAAACGTGTCTACAAAAAAAAAAAACCCAACCATCTGTTGGTAACTGGGCACAACCACTCTCATCCGCAAAAGCCACCAGCTTAAAGACTCACTCAGTTAAGTAAAACTCAAAAACTCAAGTAAAACTCCAAATTAGATTAAATTCTTCTTCTTCTGATCACGCAAGGGAAGCAGATTATGGCAACTGCCTGAACTGCCAGCTTTCTAAGGCAGTACAGAAACATAGTTCATTTGTTTGCTTTCATAGAGCACTTGATCTGGCCTCTGCCTAAAGAGAGGGGAAGGAATGACCTACCAATTCCTGTGCCTGCAAACTGACACGGGTAGAATCCTAGAATGGTTTGGGTTTGAAGGGACCTTAAAGATCATCTAGTTCCAACCCCTCTGCCACAGGGAGGGACACCTCCCACTAGACCAGGTTGCTCAAAGCCCCATCCAACCTGGTCTTGAATACTTCCAGTGTTGGAGCATCCATAAGTCTCTGGACAACCCATTTCAGTGTCTCACCACCCTCACAATGAAGAGCTTTTTCCTACACCCAAGCTAAATCCACCCTCTTTGAGTTTAAAACTGTTGCTCTTTGTTCTATCACCACATTTCCCGATAAAGAGTTCCTCCTCATCCTTCCTGTAGGCCTTCTTTACGTACTGGAAGGCCACTATAAGGTCTCCCCTGTAGTCACAGAAGATCAGTGTTATAGGCTCAATATGACTGTGCTTTACTCACAAGCCAGCTGTCAGCATTTGACATTTCCTCAGTCTTCCAACCTATGGAGCGGTTCTTGTGCGAGCCATTTTAAATGGCAAACTCTGGTATTTTTGCCTAGCCCATTGTCACCTGTGGAATTACTTTATCTCTGTGCCAGTCTGGAAGTATGCAGGTATATGAAAACCATCCTCATCTTGTTCAAAATGAATTTTTAAGGGATCATTCTTCCCCACTTCAAATTCTAGAGCACTTTTTGTCTGCTTTCAGAGAGCAAAGAGCCTCAGAGACAGCAGAAGACAGCTGTTTTCACACCTGAAGCATTCGAGCTGGAGGTGAAGCAACCTTCAGTTGGTACGAGCCAACAGTTAGCACAAGGAACTTATGACTGAGCCCAAAATAAAGTGTATGGCAGCAGTCACTCTTCTCTAAACCTGACCAAATGAGAAAACATAAGGAAAAAAAGCCACCACTGAAGCAAGCAGAGGTGTTGCCAACCTGAAACTGTAAGAGTATGAGGACAGAGGATTGATGAGCACCTGGACCAAAGCAGAGCCCCATTTATGCCTGAAGAATAACCACCTTGAGGTTCCCAGGTATCGCCTGCTTGCCAATGAAGTGGCAAGAAGTCATTAAGGAGTGTACATCACAGCCTAGTTCTGCATGTGCAACTTCCAGCAAAACCTGTTCGTTAAAATAAAGCCCGTCTGTCTCACCCGTTGTTCGCTGCGCTGCCCACAATTAGCACCAGGGACACGACGCCTTTAATGCTGGGCGGCTGCTAAAGAGATTTGCAGTTCTGACCACCAGAGACATCACGTGTGAGGAAGGCGACTGGCTCCCTGCCTGGCTGAGCAAGGATCAGCTTGCTTACATAAAACTCGTTAGATATGACACAGTCCTATTATTGTCTGTAACCACTTGAGCTTCTGTGACATAAAGCAGTCCAGAAAGACAAAAGGCACAAGCAGAAGTCCAGACTACTGATGTGCACCTTCCTACCCCACGTACCTGTGAATCAGAGGATCTTGCCAGCTCAGACTGAACAAGAAAGATCGTTACAGGAAAAATCATCACTTCTCTTACTACACAGGAATCATGAAACCATCACAGCAGCCAGCAGCGCTTTCCTCAACACAGCCAGCTTTCAAAACTGCTTAAAAATGGCTGTGGAAGCACGATTTTCACTCGTGTTCTGCATTTCCTCAGTTCAAACACATCAACAGACTTCTCAATCTACACAGAGGAAGTTAGTGCTCCTGCTTTCTCATGGCCACCACTCTTCTTGACGTGAGCACACTAATAATCCGATACCAGGGCGATGCGTATGATCACTTTGCATTTCAACTGTTCGCCCAAGTTCTCCACTGCTTAAGCAAATTTGGGAGACTAACATAGAAAATTTACAGCAGACTTCACATATTTATAAAACTCTCAACAAAAAATAATGTCCATTTGAGTCTAAATGGTGCTAAATGAATCTTAATGCAGTGGAAGGGTTTGGAATGTAGCCATGGGCACTTAGGAAAACCTTCTTTACTAAGCTACAGTCAATGTGGTACACAAGGGATACTGCACCTGACCCCTTCAGACCTACTGTAACAGAGCAATCTTCTTTGTAAACCCATATGCTGAGTTTATTAACAATGCTTTTATAAACAATTTAAAACCAACCGTTTATAAACAATTTAAAACCAACCGTTTATAAACGATTTCAAAACAATATTTTACTTAGTGAACTGTTATTTCATTCTAAAACCATCATATAGATGGGAATAAATACACTCCTCTCAGTAGGATAGAAAACTGGACAGAATTAATATGCAACCCTATATAAATTAAGTCAGGGTCACACAAGTGCCCTAAAGGGCAGAGTGTTGAGTTTGTTTGTTCTTAGCAAGATTAAGAGCCCTCCTCTGTTGGTAACACCACTAAGGTTTTCATTGCAACTGAAAAAAAAAAAAGAACATTATCTATTTGTACATTTTTCAGATCCTCACGGTTCAAAGGTAAAACTGCTTTGCTCCTCTGTGCAAGGCTTCTTCTTCTGGTCTCATTCTTCACACTAAGCAGAACAGGTTTGCATAGCAGCGTTTACAGAATTTCCGGAGCACTTGCAGAGAGATTTTGTGTTCCAAAGACAAAAAACATTATTACACAGATACTCTGTATTAAGACCCCCACAAAGAAACTCAGAAGAGGCAAGTTCCAGAGGGCTTTCTGGGTTTTGTTGTTGTTTTGTGCGGAGCTTGAGGGCTTTTTCTGGACGAGGTTTTGGTTTGTTTGTTGGGGTTTTTTTAAGGAAGGAGGTTGGGCACAGGGGACCCGGTTGCAGCATCCCATCAGCCATGCATGAAGGTGACACTTTCAAATTCCTATTTTCTGTCACAAATAGTATTAGTAATAACGTACCAAGTACGTTCTCATATATAGAGGATGCATATGTCAAGAATGGCATTGCTACTGAGACTTAACATTTAAACTCAATGGTCACAGATACAGAATTAGCTTTAAATTGTCACTCAAAGTTACTTTCCAGTCTCATCCAATTAAAGCAGCTACCACAGCAGATGAGGTCTTACGTTTACCTCTGCTAATTGAGAATTTTCAGAGATAGGAAAGATCTAGTTACTTTGGAACAAAAGTTGTTCATTGATGAAATACATGACAAACTCTGAAACCTGATGCCCAAAAAAAGTTCACTGAGTGACTTTTTGAAAGAATTTATAAATCATATGTAAACTACTATGTTAGAGGTGTAGATTTAAGCAAAATTAGAGAGCGTGCATGCGGTAGAGATTGTACCACACCATCACTCCTGCCCAGGGGAATAAAAGGGAAGTAGTAGTATAATTTCCTTAAGAAATACACCACTCAGTGTTAGGTGGAGCAAAACGGAAAAGAAATGGTCAACTACAACTTGCCTGAAGGTATGAACTGTGCTACTCCTCACTTACAATCCAAAACCAGAACTAGCTACATAAAAAACGAAGGTATCAGCTCTGATCCAGTCCATTCTCTTTCAGAAGGAAGGAAGCACATCACATTTGTGTTAGTAAGAACCTAAGGTTATATGTAAAGTAAGTTTATTAGCAGCTCTTCCCCTTTGCCCAGGATAAAATCCACTATTTTCAACTTAGAAAGATAAGCTTTAAGTGCTTGCTACTGGAAGGAAACAATTAAGATAAGCGCCCTAAATCAGGGTGAAATAAACACTAGTTACCCTGTAACAACATTGATTCTTCCAAAGACTCTCACATAGGAACCTGCTTTAGCAGTGCAACCCTCCCCCAGATTTGCTGGCTTAATCTTTGTTATTACAGAGTTAATATTTGCAACATAACAACAATAAGAAAATCCTACCTGTAACAACTCAAGGGTCATAGGAATATTCTTAAGCTCCTTCAATAAATCAAGAGCTCCAGCCTGCAAAAAAGAAAGAAGAAAAAAAAAGTCAATTTAGTAGCAATCAGATACTTTAAGTATAATATCAACCACATGCTCTGATCTGTCTTCAAGGTCCCAGATGGGATTCAAACCCTCACTTCCAAATTGACCCAGCTCTGGGAACGTTCTGCTTCACAAGCTGTAAGCATTAATAGGCTGTAACTCAGAAATTAAAGTATTCAAAGCCTAGAGAAGTTATATCCCACGTAATTCAAACGCCAGTTAAAGCGTTCTGTCAATTACTACTTAACCAACACATATCCTCAAGAAAACAGCCTCAAGGGTACTTTACAGCATCAGAAAGGAGCCAGATAACAACAGCAACTTCCAGTTCAGAACAACCTCACCTGTTTTAGCACAAGAACTTGGAGTTGAGAAGCTCTGCACAGCCCACCAATAATGCAAATATATAAATGCTCATAGAACTATATGTATAAAACATATATAGCCAACATTCTTAACCGTCTTTGTAGTGAAGTGGTAAAGCCAGAAAAGTTTATTCCTGTAATCTGATTACAGTTTTTAAACCATGTTAATAGAGACAGCTGTAATTTCTCCCATAGAAAAAGGCAACTTTGTGAGTGCATCTACCCACAAATGCCCAAATAAAACAAGCTGAGTATGACCTGCTTTCAAGTCTGACTTTCAACTACTACATTTAAATATTAATTCAGTGAAATACATAGATTAAGGTGCATAAATGAGTGCAGACAACGCTATTCAGCTTATACCAGTTGGCCAGGCATCAACACCTTCCAAACTAGAAGCCAGAGCCCATCTTAATGTGCTCTAAAACCTGAGCGAATGCACTTTTTATTCAGCTGTCATGGGTTTTTTTGTTTTTCCCTTTTCCCCTGCTAAGACCATAACGAAAGATACAAACTAATACCATGCAAGTGGCAACTTTCTAGATAGACAAGTTCATTTCAGAGATCCTCTTATTACCATTAATAATACACAGCTACTCTACTCAAGTAAAGCTCTGCACCATCCACTTCTGACGGTGCACAGAGACCACAGCAGCCTCCTAAAGGTTGAGATGATTTTGCTGTTACTCAAGTGCATGTGGTTCTGAACCCCTGAGCTACGAACAGCAAGAAGGCCACCACCTTCACACGTAAGAGGCCACTCTACTCAGTAAAATCTTTCTGGCATGTTTTTTGTTTGTTTGTTTTAAGTTCACGAGGTTTGGAAATAAACCCCACAAAATTTCCATCTTGCAGATCTTTGGAATTTGATTCCTTTCCTTACTTATTTCTCTCAACTCATCCTATTTTGTTTACTTCAATATGCATTTTGCATGCCTTTCTTTTTAAATTCTCCCTAACCAACTTCTAACATGACACCTGCTGCAAAGAAACTCTGCTAACCTCCTGCTGCCTCTGCAGGTCCTACAATTTAACCACTAACAATAGCACAGAAAAATCACCAAGAGGCTGAGAACGGTGAAGGTGAAACTTCTGTGTCACATCCAGCTTTGGATGCTTTCAAATGTCTGCTACAGCCTCTGGGTTTTTTTTTTTTAAAACACATCGGAGAGCAAAGAAACTGCTAAAAGCAAATATTTCACTATATCCCACCTTGCACAAACCCAATTTACTCACAAAATGAAAGTTTTGCTATTTGGCCATCATAGCAAAAAGTCTCCGTTAATTTTTATTCATGATATACAGAACTGCTCCGGTTTTAACCACAGAACTTTAGCAGCAATGATGCAAGAACAGGAAATATGCTGTTTTCAGGTGCTAAATTGAGCAGATTAAACCACTTCTTTCTCTAAATGGCCATAAGTGTGTTTTTTTGTGAGCAAGCACAGATCCAAGTAAAGCAAGTTAATTATTTCCACTGCTACAAAGCAAAAATCAAATTCAGGGAAATTCTTTTAGCCAAAACAAATGACAAAAGTCAAACACCACTTCAAACAAACAAACAAACAAAACCAGTCACACTTTATCTCCAAACCAATTCAGTTATTGGCAAATTGTACAGTAGGTGATTTCAAAATAAACACGGATTGCTGTGCTCTGTAAGGCTGGCATAGGAATGACGGATGCAAAGCAGCACTTTCCTCACCTTAGCAACAGCCCAGTCAAAATTTCTTTGCCTCTGTAAAATCCTTTTCCAACCGTACGTGTCAAAACGACTTTATTATTGCCAGTCTAAACATCTTTTGAAACTAGTAGCTTGAAACCATTCAACAAGTTAAAAACCCCAGGTACTCTCTATTCAGATGGTACACACATTTCATGCTGTTTTCTGTACCAAATTCCCAAAATTTTTAATGCACTAATTCTTTCTAAGCCTTCACTCTTCTCAAATCAATTGTATTAAACATACCAAGGACTAGATGCTTTACAATTAAATTTAAATGGAGTTTAAGCTCACAGCAACTAAACAAGCTTTTCACAACCACTTTTCTTAGCATGGAGTCAAATGCCCCCTTTTCCAGAAAATGAGAGTAGAAGTTACACAGTAAAATCTGTAATTCTTGTTTTTCTAATATAAGATTTCTCTGTCTAAAAAAACCCAACCATTAAGGACATTACTATAAAACTTCTTTTAAAGTTATTTCCATGATTTTACAGAAAAGGAAAGGCAATGCCCCGTTCCACTGGGCTGGCTGGCTTCCAGTTTACCTTGTTACTTGAAATAACAGAAGTCAGTTTTATATAGATTGAGAAGATTACTCCTCTCAGCTTCTCTCAGTTGATCAGATCACAACATCAGAATAATGTTCTATATTCACATTTTAAAGATACGCTTCAGGAGATACAAAATGGAGCAGTTTTCTGAGGACAGCTGAGCTAGCCAGCCAGAATTCTATTCTACTTAAGCAAGCAAACATTTAAAAACACAGAAAATTTTACATTTTTTTGTCTAAACTTACTCAACTACCCTTGATTTTTTTTTTAAGTGATGGGTGCAACCTTATTTTTCATACCTATTCATTAAAGCAACTTAATGAAAGGAAAGCGTACTTATGTGCAACACAAGCTGTAAGACAACACGTGTTTTAATCCAATCAGTTCTTTTGAAGGAGTAACATCTGCTTCAAACATGCAACCAATATTTGAAGTAACAGCAGAAATACGGATCTCACGGTGCACTAAATACAACATTGCATTATTGTTTTGTCCTTCAAAACAAAAGACAGGCATGTATCCCTTCACTCAAATACTTTTGGAACTTGCACAGCTACAATTAAATATTAGTCACTGCAAATCACCAAAAGCCTGACTCAGGAAGGGTGTCTGCACAGGCTGCCTTTTCAACTCGTCCAAAGAAACACCAAACAGCACCTTGTCACAAGCCACAGAGCCACCTTTCTTATCAGAGATGAAGCATGTCTTGCCATCTGAGCCTTGACAACTTCAGAGTAAAAAGGTATCAAAGTTGTTCGGTTTGGGGTTTTTTTTTCCTCCTTTTATTAATGGGTTTCATCAACTCGTTCTCAAAGACATGCACCAAACACCTGTGCTCCTTGAGTAAACAACAGAGAAAGGAATACAAGGGGTTGTCAGGAGCACCATTATCCTGTGAGTACTGGTGTAAGAATGCGTTTCTCGATTCGGCTTCATCTTTGTGAAGCAACAAATTGCCTCTTCATAGAGCTGATCTTAATCATTTTGCTAAAGTGAGCATTTTAACTGCAAGGCAAGAAATCATATTGCCCAGCTGAAGAAGAAACACCTTATAAATGACAAAGCCTAGCATGAAAAACACAGCGACAGCTCCTGACTTAAATACGGAGGGACCTCCTCTCCTATCACACAACGAAGGGTTTTATCATGGTACACACATTCACTTGGTATAAACCGTCAGATTTCCACCACTGGCCATAGAGGCAGATCCAGCCCTCAGCCTTAAGAAGGTTTTTGAGACAGCGTCCAACTAACAACAGAGCCACTTGTGTGCAGTAATGAGCTGGAAGGAATGAGCTCCGTGCCAACCAAGCACAAAAGTGTAACTGCTGCTGTTGCTGCCCATGATCTTGCTCCTGGGACAGGGGTGAAGATGAAGACTCCAGCCCAAACAGCCTGGTGCAGCTGCACACACCGTCTTCGGCCACGTCACACCCACGCTGACCCCAACAAAGACACTGCGCCACTCCCCAGAGCTCTGAAGTTAACTGGGTTACAAATGCTAGAGCATGAATATGTGTCCCCAGCTCCTGCTAGGAATTACACCCAAACTCCTGAGCCTCTCAGATCACAGAGAAATACACCATAGTCACCAGGAGCTTCTCTGCAGTGCTGCTCCCCACCATCAACAGTTGGTCCCACACTACCAGGGACTTGCCACTTTCTTGCTTTTGTCAGACGTCTTCCAAATAAAATCGCATTGACTGCACTTTATCATCCTCATTACCACAACATTTAACCACTTCGGTCAGTACCTTTTCACCCTTTCACAGCTGGTACCTTTTCAACCTTTCCACACCTCCTAGGAAAGAGCCACTACTTTAACTCTAGAGTCAGGAAAGTGAGACAGTGAATTCTTTTGTGCTGAAAAACATGGGGAATAGAAAAAAAAAAAAAAAAAAGAAAGAAAGAAAGAGGGAGGGGACAAAACAGGAAAAAATAATCAAATGAATAAATACTGGTTGTAAAGAATTATTTCCACTAGACAAGGCTCCTGTCTACACACTGTATCATTAGAGGGTTCACATGTATTGGAGCTAAAGGACACAATGTTGTGGAACACCAAGGACTCTGAAACCCACCAAAGCACAAAATACCGGTACTTGCAATGAATTTGTTTCGATTCTGGATGAAACTTCATTCATCTAATGAAATCGGTTTTTCTACAAAATACTTAAATCTTACTAAAAAATGTTATTTACTATTTCCATTATCTTAAACAGCAAAAAAAAGAGACTTCTATAAACCGAAATTCCACACCGCTCAGCTCTGAACTATCACTAATAGTGAGCATTTAATGCACTAACATATAGAAAAAAAAAAACCCTTACCTTTACCTATTAAAATAGTAGCTTGCAGGAAGAGCAGCAATCACAAATACACAAATTATAAGAGACTAACAACGTGCTCACCTGATACAGAAGTAGCAAACAGAGTTTACAATTTACTTGTATGCTATTTTATGTGTAACCATAATGAGGTATTAGGCTGTTGCTGCACACTCTGGTCTTATTTAACGTTTTCCTAGGAATAGTATAAATATTTTGTTATCCAAGTAAGTTCTGTATCAGTAGCAAATATAAGAATAACACTTGAACTACTAACCAAATTCTACCTTACTAACTTTATTCTGAGGCAAAAATTATTCCCTGAATTAATAAAACCCAGTTAGAGTGATATTCGGACTTTGCTTCAGGTTAAAAAAGAAGTGGCTGACATCCCCCATCCGCTTCAGAAGTTTGCCTGCACAACCCTGGCCACCCTGCCGAAGCAGGATGAGGGTTCTTCATTCATATTTTAGGTTGCACACCTCCAGCTTTCCTGCTTGAAGCAAAAACGACCCATCCAAAGGGGAGCACCTCTGCAGGCGTTCTCCTCCGGCTGCCCGGGCTGCCCTCTCCACTTCCCACTGCCCCGCTCTCGAACGGGGCCAGTATTGCGATTTTAATGAATGGGAAGCGGAGGGAAACGCCGTTCAGAGGCGGGTTCGGCCGGTGCCCGGGCAGGAACCTTCTCCCGGCCGAAGGCGCCGGGCTCGACGCCGCGCTGGTGCGGGGGGAGGCCGCGCTCCACCCGCCGGCGGCCGGGAACGATCCACCGGAGAAGAGAAGGGGGAAGAGAAGGAGGAGGAGAAGGAGGAGGAGGGAGCTGACAGAGCCAGCGACCCCGCAGCGAGCG
>VZZY01009087.1:134869-150068 GCA_013400335.1 Eurystomus gularis | reverse complement strand
CCCCCCGCCCTAAAAAAGGCCCAGCAGGAAGACAGCTGCAAATGAATGGAAAAATCCCCTCTTCCCTCTAATGAAAAGGTTTTTCTTAAAGTCTGTCCCTAAAGAGTTACTTCTGTATGAAACCGGAGTGAGGGTTTCTAATTGCAAGTTGAGAGTTCGGGATTTCCGAGCTCAGTCAGTGCAAGAGCTGGAGATAAAACTTCTGCAGCGGCCCAAGGATCGCGCTGGAAGGTGCTGCAGTGCTTCCAAGTCTCGGTCTTCTATAGGTTCCACACGTACGGACATACCACATTTATAGTCTGACACATTTACTGTACGTACCACCCATGAAATCTGGGTCAGGAGTTGAGTTACAGGCGTGCTGCTGTGATTTGTTGTTGAAAAAGGAGAAAAAAAAGAACAGCGACATTGAACCAAGTTTGCTGTGCAATAAAAGCATTTACTTCAACAAATCCGCAAGCTTATCTGAAGATTATCCCCCATTATTTAGGTTAGACATTAGGGAAAATCTTCTAGATGGAAAGGGTTGTCACGCACTGGAACAGGCTGCCCATGGGGGTGGTTGAATCGCCGTCCACGGATGTATTTAAAAGCCAACTAGATACGGTGCTCAAGGATGTGGTGTAGAAGTGGCCTGGTAGAGCTAGATAACGGGTGGCCTTGATGATCTTAAAGGTCTTTTCCAACCATAGCGATTCTGGGATTCTGTTGAGATCCAGGAGGGTGCTTAGATGTGCTGCTCAAAGCTATTATTAGTAAGCAGCCAACGCTGGAGTTGTAAGTTGAGGACTTTTACAGTCCCTCAAAAACCTGTACGTTTTGGAGAAGAGGCAAGATCAACCTTTTCCTTGAAACAACGCTCAAGGAAGCCATTATAGCAAGAACCGCCACTGCCCTTGGGCGTCATATGCTTTGCAGCAAGGCTGTCCTCGTGTTTTGAAGCCATTTAGAGATGGGTGATCTTCAGGTACTTCTACGTCCCGCCCAATGCACATGCTGGTCACAGCATCTGCCAGCTGGAAGAGCTGCTTGTGCACAGACATATTAGAAGCAATTAAAATTATTTGGGACCTAGGCAGGCTCATCCCACAGGTTGGTTCTGGGCCATGAACTCAGATCTGTCTGCAGCTTTTTTGATTGTTCTGCCAAAGGAGGGGGGAAAACAACAACAACAAAACAACAAAGGAATGATCCCTTCAGGAGAAGCAATCAACCACATCCTGGGGCTACATCAAGAGAAGCGTGGCCAGCAGGTCGAGTGAAGGGAATCTCCCCCTCTACTCTGCTCTGGTGAGACCACACCCGGAGCACCACATCCAGCTCTGGAGCCCTCAGCACAAGAGGTACATAGATCTGTTGGAGAGGGTCCAGAGGAGGGCTACAAAAATGGTCAGGGGCTGGAACATCTCTCTTACAAGGACAGGCTGAGACAGTTGGGGTTGTTTAGCCTGAAGAAGGCTCCAGGGAGACCTCATCGTGGCTTTCCAGTATCTGAAGGGGGCCTACAAGAAAGCTGAGGAGGGACTTTTTACAAGGGCTTGTAGTGATGTATGAGAGATAATAGCTTTACACTGGAGAAGAGGAGATTTAGATTAGATACAAAGAAAAAGTTTTTCACTTCCAGGGTGGCGAGACACTAGAACTGGTTGCCCAGGGAGGTTTTAGATTCCCCAACATAGGATTTGTTCAAGACTAGGCTGGATGGGGCTTTGAGCAACCTGATCTAGTGGGAGGTGTCCCTGCTATGGCAGGGGGGCGGAACTAGATGATCTGTAAGGTCCCTTCCACCCCAAACCATTCTATGATTCTATGAAAGTCTCCCTTTACTACACGTACACCCCAATCCCTCTCACGTTTCTTCAGCATCTCCTCACAGATCATCTCAGGCTTTCTCTAGAGTGCCCCACACTACGTCTATCACTAGTATTACAGTAAATCTAAAGAGCACGTGTAACCCCTGACCTGAAAACTGCTTCTTTAACAACTTCTTTAAGTACTATGTATGCCAAGCCTAATATAACTTCAAAGGCTACCATGCAACCTATTTGCAAGAAGCCTCTGAAGTGCCTGTCTCACAGCACATGAAAGCCCAGCTTCTTTCAGGTGAGTATGGAAGAAGCCTTCAGCAGTTGCCCAAACAATGATTGAAATTTATTTTGCAATGATAGAAGTGGGAAGATTTTTAAATTTCCCTACTACAGAAATCACTACCAAAGTTTTCCTCTCATAAATAAAATGAGAAAACTAAGTAAATTACATCTTAGATGCTTATATTAAATAGAAATGGCTTATATTTCATAACACAGAGTAAGCGTTCAGTATTCTTCATAAAATTTAAGATACACAGGCCTTGTACGTATGGCTTCATTAACATCTTACAGAGTTTGTCCTCAGTCACAGCCATCACCATGAGTAGCACCTCTCCAAAAAAGCTGCATCCTAATGATGGCAATGAAGTGCAGCGTACTCCATTAGAGAGAACATGTTTTAATCAACCGTTCTAATACCAGGTACAGTGTACAGTACTTTTACCAATCTACTGTGCTGTAATTATACAAGAGAGGAGGAAGAGACCAAATCATACAGCCCTCACCACGGTACAGAGCCCAGAACAGGTTTACCTCAAGAATGGCTGGAAGATTTAGCTTGTAATACGTCATTCAACGTGTTTACGAAAAAGTGGGCAAGATGTTCCAACAAGAAGTCAGGCCTCTGACTGCACAGAACTGCAGTCACATTTAAGTACCACTTGGAAATTAAAAATGCATGAGGGAGTTAGATACGCATTGAAACAAACAGATCTGCAAGCAAGGTACTTTCATATCAACGGTTTCGCGGGTTCGAAGACATCATTCCCTTTTGGGGGAAGTGTCACATTACAAAAAATAAACTTCGTTATTGGACAGTTTCAAACTGTAGTTTATAAGGACAGGACATTCACGTTTAGAGCACCAACAGTCCAGCTTCGCCATTGTAACGGACTATTCTGAAAGCCCCTTCATCAGACTGAACTATCGTTCAGCCTAAAAATACAAGCAATTACAACAACAATCCCAGCATCAAATCACTTTGTAGCGAAGAAGTTCAGCTACACCATCATACACAGAGCCTCCCAACCCACTATGAAGTTACAAAAGACAGGAGCTCAAGATACACACTGTAGTAGGGTAGGAGACAGGATACACCCTGTTCCCTCTGGTTTCTGGGCTCTTTAACAACCCCCCAACTACAACATACAAATACACTCCTGAAAACAACCAAAAAAACAAACAAAAAACCCCAAAACAAACCAAAAACAACCTTGGGGGGAATTCTTCCTAGAATACAGAAATTCAGAATGAGTCACAACATTTACTTACATTTACCTTGGTAACATAGCTCTTTGTAGATAAGCAGCAACACAACAGTATGAAAAATATTTGTTATGATCGCTGAATATTTGAAGAAAGTACATAAAGCATTTCTAGCAAAACATCTGAAAGCACCATGGAGATGACAGGTGAAGTTGACTTGGATTAAAATGCCTAAAAGCTAGAAATGGAACACAAGCTGTGAACACAGTGTTGAGAAGTTCACACAGAATAAAGGCTGGACCGATCTTATTTTAACATCTGAGTTTAAAAAAATATTTCTAAGATTTCTTAGAGTTTAAAAAAAGATTTCGAACAGAAGAATATGCGAGAAGAGCACACAGCTGATTAGAAGCTGAACAGCATTATCAAACAATTTACAAACATAGAAGGAAAAACTCCAAGCTTGTGCAAGAACTTTGGAAACATACCGATATTCAGGGAATTCTTTAGAAAACAGGGGAAGGAGGATAATTCTAAGAACTAGGAGAAATAACATATAGTTTGCTTAGCAAGTCTGCAGTTCAGCAGGACTGCAAAGCTAGCTAATGCCGTTTGGGAATGACTCCAAGCTAGGACATAGTGTTTTCTCAATAGAAGAGCTTTGGCACAACTACAGTCAGAATATTATGGTTTCTTCTGTGAACTAAATTAACTGAAAGATAAATTGGCAGATCTATAGAACCGAGTGACTGAGGGAAAAGACTAATTAAACTTCAAAGTTCACAGACATGCCCTCTCAACCGCAGTGTTTCAATACTATTTAGAAAAAAATTCCTTTTCAATTTTACATATTAAGAGATGTTTAATAATCCAGAGAAACTGGATTAGAAGAGAAACAGCTTCCTAAAAATGAAGTGCAACACATGAAAAAAAAGCACTGAAAACTGAGAACTCACACGAGGTGAACAAATCAGATTTCTGGCAGCAGCAGAAGGGATATAAAGGTGTAATTACCCATTTCTGCGTTACTGGCAGATGCCTTGGACATAAATCCACATACACTGTAAGAAGATTACTTGATTAAGCTGGGAGAGGAGAAAGTACCTTAAATGCAGGTATGAAGCACAGAGCTGACACGACAGATGCATCCAAAATGAGAGTATTCTTTGCTTGCAAACATATTATAGTACAGAACATTGTTATGCAGCATATTATGCAGTAAAAACTGCAGCGTGGTTTTTAAACGTTGTTTTTTAAACATTCCTAGTGTGGTGACAGACTCTGAACTCTGCAGAAGAGCTGTTTCCAGAAGTAAATTATGGCTCTCAACTGCAAAAAGCTTTTGAGTGTGCATCAATTTCTCTAACCCATCATGTTCTACAATTCTAAGCTTCTGAAAGAAGAGGCATCCTGTACCTTGCAGATTTATTTTTTTTCCCTGTAACAGGTCTTCATATTCCTAGGCTATAATGATCTAGGAACTGTAGAATTATATATTTGAAAATAAAATTCTTTTTTCAGAAAAAAAAACCCAAAACAAATCTCAACATGCAATACAAGAAAAGTATTAATGTATCAAATTAAAGTTATACCCCAATGGCACTTAGATTTCTATTAAAAAAGAATTCAGATTAGTCAGTATCTGTGTTACAGATGAGACTTGGACAATACACAAAAGCTACACAGCTGAGATGTTTTCACTTACTCCGAAGCAGACCAAAAAAGCAAAATTATACACTGGAATTGCTCACGTGAAATATAGCAACATTTCTGCACAAAGGAGAGCTACAAAGACTAAAGCACAAGATGGATATTCAGTACGAAAACCGGAATTTTGAAATGAAACTTGAATGAATCCTGTGCACTTTTCCAGAATTCAGTTCCAAGGCGGCATTTGACATCCATTTATAGTAATCAAAAAGAAAGACAAAAAGTGACAAGTGACAGTCCAACAAGGAATGAGTCCCTTGAGAATTTCCACAACATCTACTTACATGAGAAGGTAAAAATTGAGGTGGTTTCAATATAAGAAATGCCTTCACTGACTTCCAGCCATTATAGAACAACCCTCCTTGTCTGCAGTAACAACATTTAAAGCTTTGTCCTTGGTAGCATTTATTCTACCATCATACGCCCACTATGTTACGTGTTGTGTACTTTACGCATTCATTACATAAAGGAAATATTTTTGTACGTTTTCGAGGAGTACTAAGAACAAATCATGTCTCAAGTACAAGTAAACTGGTAACATTTCTGTTGCTCGCTTAAGTTTGGTTTTTATTTACTTGTACAAATAGTTTAAAATTCTGCAATCAAAAAAAAAAAAAAAAAATCAAGACGTCTCAGTATGCTTAGGTTAAATTCTGTCACTGTTACCGAGCTGCCTCATTCGGATAGTCCCACCAGTGGATGATTAATACCAAAAAGATTATCATTTCTTGTACGTGTGTATTATTTAATCCTCATCCTAAGTATAAATTTGCAACACAGCAGTAACACTGCAGGTACAGAAGCAGCGCTTCCTATCAGGCATACGAAAAGATTAACACTCTACCACAGTTGATGCTGGTGTTTTCATATAGAAGGCTTCTCACGTAGCATTTCAGTCTACAGGAGGTAGATGTTTGTCTATGAACTGTTTTACATCCATCATCTCCTGTGTAAAGATAAAAGTACGTATTAGTCGAAGTCGCCTACTAATGTATATTCAGCTATGCTAAATCATGTTCCACCATTTCAGTTACAATGAGCAGCTGAGCTGCAAGCAGTAATTAGTTACTTGATACAATGATACCACTTTGCACACAGTAAGTCAAGGCTGGAAGTATTCAAGGCACTATGCACTCAGAAAAGGCTAAAATACACGAAAGAGCAAAGATTTCTTTTTCTCTCTCCCTCTGAAGTAGAGCAGGCAAGCTACAAAGTCATTATCAGATGATCCGAACACCGACACAATTTGAATGTAGTTTCATGTATACTTCAAACTTTTTCAAGTTAGCAGAAGCGTGCAAAGCAGCTCCTCCTCCTAACCATGCAGTTTCACCTTCATGATGCTTCCTTCCTTAAGGAAATGCAGTCAACTAGACCAGGAAACCAATCCATGTTAAAAATAATTTTATTTTATTTTTAAGTCAGTGTTGTAAGAGAGGGCACGTTATTAATACATTTGTGTGACAACTCAATGCTACTACCGCCTCAACACAATGCAAGGTCCCAAAGAGGTTGTCCAAAGGTGCAGTTCCCACCAAATTCAGTTACCACTGCTGCCAAACAGCAGATCTGTTCCTTGCCTCCTCTCTTCTGCTTCTTGGTCCTACCGTTTCTTGGTGTGAGTTGCGATGCTTCAACTCCCTACAACCGCAAAAACTGAAGCCAGCAGCTTTTGCCATTTTAGCAAGTTGAAACGGTTCAAAGAACTTCCTGATCAGCTCCAGAGCTGGTGCAAGAAGGAAGAGCGGGCCACAAGGTCGTGAGCAGAGGGAGCTAGTCCACCCCTTCCTGGCAGCAGCAAGCCCCACTACATCAGCACAGCTGCCTGCTGAGCCAGAACCATAAATACAGGCTCTGAGGCTGCCTCTTCCATGGTCTCAACCCACTCCTTCACTACCTCCATCCATAGACCTAACAAGATTCTTCTCTCCAAAATACCAAGTTGGTTTTACGCTGTGAGAGCCTGCCTCCCAATTCAGTGTTTTGGGTTTTTTTAGTATGCAATCAACAAAAATTAGGGAAAAAAATTTTTTAAGTATTTTATAGACCAACTAGCCTAGTTCCAAAAATACAATCTTACGAGGAAGTTCCCACTAGTCATGAACTTTTACCTTGGATGCTTTTTCAGCCAGTTACTCAGTAAAATAAGTCAGTAACATCAAGCACTTGTTATTAAATATATATATATATATATAAAACCAACCAAACAAAAAAACCCCACAAAATCCCCCACCCAATACATACTTGAGAGAAAAAATAACTATACCCAGCTAAAACATTGTATATTAAGAAAATTACCTCAATACACGAGCTATGCATCATGCCCGAGTAAGTCCTGAAGGTTACGTTGGCTGGATTTATCATACTCTTTAGCTTCTCAACAGTTAGAGAACCGAACATTAAAGGAACCAAGGGGTCACAGTCCCCATGGCACTGAAGAACAGCAATCTCCTTGTTGACACCACTGATAGGGCCCTGCTAGGGAAAAAAACAACAAACCACCATGAATGGTCTGCACGTTCCTCACGAAGGGAGCTCTGGGCCCAACAACACATTCAGGCTCAAATAGCTGCAATTAAAATTTCGGCACTTATTTCAGAACAGAAGAACATGATTTCTGGGCAAGTGAAAAACCTGATACGTTGTTTAAACGTATCTTATCTAATAAGATAGTGCAGATGGAACACATTGCAAATAGAGAATTAATCTTCAAGGAAAAATTGCCGTACCCTTCACATTTCTAGGAATGTTATTTTAAGCACAGATAGCTACTGACTATTTCCTCGATTTCCCTACTTGCCAAACTCTACAGCCCTATTTTAAAAACTTCTGAGTTATCGAACTGGTTATAATGATGGCCACTAATTCCTGCACAAGATACAATCTTCAGATACACTCACTCCCCAAAAATTACCTTAGGAAAGAAACATAAATACCTGAGGAAAAGAAGCCCGTAGAGGAAGCCAACAGCTGAGGGCTACAACTCCTGCTAATTTTTGTTGTGTTGTAAGAGCTGTGTACAATGATAAAGCACCTCCCTGAGATAAACACATACAAGTATTAGAATGGTGATTGTAATGTTCCTTTTAACACTCGTTTCAAGATCTCTGGTTTCTCCTTTAAAACTCTTTTCCTATTCCAATTTATTCTTCCTTAGAACCAACAGTAAAGCCAGTATTCTCCCCAGACTGCGGAGTTGGTGTACAGCCAATTAACCTATTAACCTACCACAGATTTCTTACAAGTATGAAGGGATGATATCTCCCAAATAAATCCAGACCATCAAGTACCTACCGAATTAAACTAAAAATACTAGCAAGACTTTCAAGCAAAGCTACATACTATCAGTGCATAGACTTTAAACAGACTATTCATTTGAGTACCTTTTTCCCAAGCATGTTCATTTTCCACTGAATAATTATTTGCATAAACTAAAAAACTTCATTTGCTGAGGCAAAGGAAAACTGACACCTTAAAATTTTAGAAGTACCCAACACCAGCTCTTTTCAATTCAAGTGTCTGGATTTCCTAAAGTCAGGAAAGCTAGGTTACTGCCCTAGAAAAAGACACAGCTTTATTCAACTGTATCTTACCTGAGAAAAGCCTCCCAGAATAATTCTATTAGAAGGAATTCCATTTTTTACTTCTTGATCTATCAGTGCTTTAACTGCAATATAAAAAGGCCAGTAGTTAAAACCTCTCTAGAAAGTCTCAAAGAGGAAAGAGACCTTCTCCCTGATGTCAACAGAAAAGAAAATCTAGTCTGTGCTACATTCAAAAGTATCAAAAGATCTAGAGCATGATCAGAAATTCCAGTGCTACTGCATCGCTTCCACAGAGAAAAACATGCAAGTAAGTCTCGTGAAAGCCCCACTGCCAGGAGCGTGTACTCCCTTTAACTCTCCAGCAGCACAAGTGTAGGATTGTACAGCTCTAACTCGCTGTGCTACCCAGAAGCTCTCAAAAAAACCCAAGGCTCAACCCACTGGTTCCCATGTATAATTTGTACAATACATATTTGAGAGTACGAAGTGTTTATGCTGGTGAATTCCTCTACTTATTCATATAGGTTAAAAGAACATAACCAAACACAAAGCAACAAACAATGCACCGAGCTAAATTTTGATCAGCAATAATAAAATATGGAATTGTACTCGCCCTGATAATTTTGTCTTTGCAAAACCTGTTTCAGACCAATAATTCATTTTTAAGAACACAAAGAAGAACTTCTAAGCCATTAAAAATATTCCTAAGCATACCATTCTCTGCTGCCTGCTTGATCCCAGCTTCATCTTCCTGGGAATCTGGAGAAAGTCCAATGATATCAAACCTTACAAAGATATCAACAAGAGCATTACTCATTAGAGCATCCATTCCACTTCCTTAAAACACAAATAATAGAATCGGGATGTTTTCCAGATAAAAATGTTAGCTGACATATTCCTTAGTACCGAGCACCCAGATTACAAGTAATAGTTGGACAATCTGTGAACGTGGATAAAAGGCTAGATCTAGTCAACAAAGCTTTTCTGAGTTTTTAAATCTTCTGCAATTTCTTGCAGATTAAGTAGCTCAGGTTTGATATTTGCTCCAATAATATCAGCAGGTACTTCAATTTATCAGTTGCATGTACAAAATTAAAATACTGTTTGAAGAAATATAGGAAAAACCAATACAAGTTACTTGGGAAAAAAAAAAAACCAACAATAAAACCTGAAGAACCTGGTTTAAGACTGTTGAAATCTACCACATTTCTACTGTTCTCTATTCAGAATGGATGTTCTAAAGAACACTTTCTAGATATTCTACTGAGCCATCAAATATTACTCACTAGGGGCAATATTATTTTGACTCCAAGTCTCTACTACTCCTGACTGAATTCACACAGAATACACACTATACTTGTAAAATAAAGGGAGGTTTGGATTTCAAGACAAACAGATTAGTCCTGAGGAGTAACCATTGCCACAGAGACACAAGGAGAATTAGAGTGTACTCAGGAAAGCCCTTTGATAGGAACAGAACTAAAGCAAGCAGCTTTTTATACTTACATGTGATTAAAACCAGCCACTCAGGTTGTTCATCGTTTCTAACTAAGAACAAAGAGCTCAACTCCCCAGATATCTTTTGATTAGAATCGTCTGCAATCGAACAAATACTCACCATGACGGCATAGCCATGTTCATGTTCAAAGAAACTGGCATCACTGGCCTAGAAATGAGAATGAACACCACTGACGTAAGATACGTACTGGAATTTAATAATGCAGAGGCAGTTATGTCATTCAATTACATATCTTTAATTCAGGGCAATGAAGCTGTTGAGGGGTCTGGAGAGCACATCTTATGAGGAGTGGCTGAGGGAACTCGGACTGTTTATTCTGAAGAATAAAAGGCTGAGGGGAGACCTGAAAGGAGGTTGTAGAGAGATGAGAGTCGGTCTCTTCTCCCAAGTAACTAGCGACAGGACAAGAGGAAATGTCCTCAAGTTGTACCAGGGAGGTTTAGGTTTACTGAAAAATTGGTTAAGCACTGGAACAGGCTGCCCAGGGAAGTGGTGGAGTCACCATTCCTGGAGATGTTCAAAAAATGCGTAGATGTGGCACTTCAGGACATGGTTTAGTGGTCATGGTAGCGTTGGGTTGACTGTTGGACTTGATGACCTTAGAGGCCTTTTCCAACCTTAATGATTCTACCTTTGTCTTACTTTTAAACTGTAATTAACATTAGATACTTTGTAGCATCTCTTCAAGCAATCTCCTGAAACCTGCCAGCCCAAACCCATTTAATACTCAGGGTTGAATCACCACTCTATGGAGAGCAAGCAAACCACGAATGGGCTGCTTTACACGCGTGTGCATGAGTACATATATACATATTTTTATATATTTGTCTCTCTCATTTAGTTATTTCCAGTTAACAGTCATTTATCCCAGCTCCACACACGTGCTCAACGGATGAAGGCACCTTACACGGCAGCGTCAGCAAACCTAGGGAAGCAGCCAAAGGCAGACAAGTGGTAGTTACGGGTCTGGCCACAAGCGCTTCTTCTCTCAACACCTCAACCCGTTTAAGCAGCGCCTGCCTCCGCCGCAGGGCTCGCTCACACTCTGCTGCTGCTTCCGGACACGCCGAGACAACTCCAACAGACCATGCCATGGATCAAGTCTGGCTACAGTTTTAATCTACTGAAACTGAGGAAAGTACGTTCTGCAGGGAAAGGCTGAAAGAATTTTGTGTTCAAATATATTAAGACTATACTTAATTAGTTTTTCTGTCATTAAGTAAATACTAGATAGAGCTCAGTGCTTTATTTACTGACTCCTGACCCTGCTGAGAAGTATTTAATCTCTTAACGCACAAAGACAGCTCAAATTGCATTATTTGCTGAAAATATCAATATCCTGTGAATCTTTGAAACTTGCTGTACATAACAGGGAAATTTCATCTACCATACACGCACCGGAGTTTAAGATGTGCCTGCACCTAATAAAAAATATATTTAATGGTCAGTAAAGTTAAAAAATTACTCCTTGTTAAGACTGGCTTTTAACAGATGACTGTTGAGGGGATGGAAAAAAAAAAATCAATAAACAATCCATTGAAAAAAAAGTTAACCTAATTTTGCACATAAAACTTTCCAAACGTGTTTTCAGTCTGAATTAATAACAAAAGCGTGAATAAAATGCAGTTTGCCATAAAGTAAATCACACAGCAGTTCCCAAAAAATAACAAAATACGTAATAGCATCAACATTAGAGTGGTTTTTTTGCATAAAAATGAAATGGAAAGACATCCAAATCCCATTTGACTTCACCACCCGTGCAAGTGTCTTAACAAGGAAATTTAGAGAAAAATGCATAGCAAGAAAAGTTACAAACTTACGCATGCGGGCAAATGTATTTCACGTGGGGGCTTTTGATACCCGCAAGCGCTTCTGACCATCCATGCCTGTTAACAGAAAATAAATATATTTAAGTGCCATTGATCTTTTGGCTTAGTTCTTATTTCTCTGCTGGTGCAACAGCGCAGAACAAGTATGAAATTTGCTGAATTAGATCGATATCAACACATTTCTAGAAAAAATTTACATTGACTGTAGTATGCTGAGAATATAGTACTGAAGTAAAAGGTTTGTTCTGCCTCTGGATATTTGTTGCATAGATACAGCCAGGGACACACCATCTAATTTGACTATTGTAGCTGTGGCTTGGGTGCAGAAATACTACCTGGGCTCTAGGCAAAGACTGCTCTGTATCTGCCTGGCTTTATCAACTTGTGTGCTGTGACACGTGACAAATGTAGGTATCCTGCTTCCAAGAAGCTCTAGCCCAGAGGCTGCTTTGCGGCTCCTGTAGAATTAAGGCAGCTTCTTTCACAGCCAACTTGGCTTTTTCTGAACCATATTTCCTGATGTGGGAGAATAGTGAACTGACGTCTGAGCTAACTCCGCATGGAGCCAACCTAATCAATCAGACCTATTAACTCTGGCCCAGCTCGAGGGCTCCCAGATTCAGGCGGTCCTGGGCAACAGTCCAGATTGCAGGTGGCTTTTTCATCTCAAGCACAGAACAACATGAGATCTGCACAGCAGAGTTACCAAGCTTCCTACAAACCAGAAAACTGAAAAGCGTAATTCAAATAAACAGCTCTGGAATATTTCACTCCAGGGCTCATGTAAAATGCGAGGTGAGCTGGACCCAAAGCTGAACCCACGCCCACACTTGGCTTTCCAGAACACTCAGTAGCATCTGTATTTCCTCATTTTTCTCCTTATTCAGTATTCCTAACTCGCCCACTAAACTAGACACTGGAAAGTTGATTCTAAGCAGAAAACACCTTTAAAAAACTCATCAGTGACAAAGCAGAACCCATCAGAGCAACAGCAGACAAGCCATAAAAGCATGTTTGGTTTAGTTTTAATTTTAATATCATCCTGAAAAGTTAATGTATGCTACCTAAAGTTAAAAGACTTTTCAAACACGCAGACAGCACAGACATTTGAAACGCTGGCTGGATATCTCAGCCTCCTTCCTACCAATACTTTTATATATACCATTAACAAATTGTGGGTGATATTACTCACATAATATCTGCAGTACCACAGAAGGCCAAGTAATAATCTAAAGGAGATACATGACTAAGGAAAACTTTTTAGATTAGAATTTTGGGACTTTTTTTAGCGAACTATAAAGACTAGTTTGACAAATTTGGAAAGCAACATCGTATACATGTTTACACAGGCTCCTTAGAACATTGTACCTTTTGTTCAGATTTTGACAAGTATGAAGCAATCGTTAAGTGCCATTTATATAGGAGCTAAGAGAGAAAAAGAACAGCCTCTGTTAGACACTGCTCAGAGTAAGAAAAATACAGTTGGGAAAGTGAAGTGAGCAATTTCAAAATTTACATGAAGTAGAACAGGTCAATTTAATCTGTGGGAAATGATAAAATTGATAATTAGTTCTCTTTAGACACTTCTTTTTTGGGTCACTACTACAGCTTTTTGTTGAAAATAAATGGCAGTATGTGAAAGGCAGTTTTAGCTCATGGGCTCTGCAGTGGACTAGAGGAACAAGGCAAATCCCCCTATTTCCGCAGAGGTGTTACGACTTGTTAACGACATCCATTCCGCTATGCTCAGCGGGTTTGCAAGCTCAAGACTGTGCGTTAGCTTTGTCACCAAAATGGAAACACCACCTTTGTACAAGGGATACAATTTATGTTAAAGAGAAAAATCTCTGTGTTTTTATTTCCCCCCCTTGCCAAACCCAACACCAACCAGACTCAAATTCCAGAGACTCAAAAGATTCTGCAATCACTTGCTGAACGCTCGGTGCCAGGCAGTAGTGCTGCCTCAGCTGCATCCTACCAGCAGAAAGGATGAGGGATAATGCAAACAAGGTGGTGGTGCGTCAGCACACCAAACAAGAGCAAACATCTCCACTTGTAGCACGCTGCCAAGGGCACAGACTTGACTCTTTTTAACTTATTAAGTGTCCAGGTTACGCAAGTTTGGATTTTGACAGCTCAGCTGAATGTTTTTTTTACTTCTTCAAAAAAAGTTTATGTCTGAAAGGCTGCAAGCTTCAACCCAGAGGCAACACTCAAGTTCCAGGTAACAAAAACAGAGCTCTTAAAAAAATACTACTTAATTTTGCCTCTAAGTGAGCACAACGGATAAAGCATTCATGCTAATTACTTACAGCATCCAAGTGCCAATTCCTTTAAAGTCTTCCACAAAGAGGTTTCAATGCAGTCCTATCTTATTAATTCAATGGCTTTAATGAACATATGCTCACATCTCGGCACACACAAGCTTCAAACACCTAGAACATCTTCCAGAAATTCCTTACTCTTTCCATTTCTACTCAAACGTGGAAATAACAAGGAGCAAGGCAAACAAGGTATTTCACAGCTTATTTGAGGGGGGAGTTTTGGAGCCTAAAGATCCTAATTCAGATAGAGAAATCTGTAGACATTAGGTGACTACTTAGGCCTTTGCTTAGATAAATCAAGTTAAGTCTGGATTTTAATGTAAGTACAATAAACTGAAGAAGAAACCATGGAGTAACTGCACCTACGAGCAAACCAGCAATCTACAAGTCTGGAAAAAAAGATCTCTACATTTAGGCAAGCACAGGAAAAACCAGGAACCCATTCTCAGGAAAGCAAAAGATCAGAAATCCACAGACTTCTTTTTCCACTAAGTTTGACTCAAGAACAAAAAGAGGGATCACATTCAGACCAAATTAGATGACTGAAAAAAGAGCAAGCTTTTGAGGATTTATGCTGAGAAATTTTAAACAGGTATCCCTATCATTCCAGTTTATATTAAGTTTTATCTGCTGTTGGGCACCACACTCAATGAAAGGCAGAATAAGAAGCTTAAGTAACTCTCAACTGTTCACATCTTAAAACACGCAGCCTTATAATTAAAGCCATAATATAAAGCTATAATAACGATTAGGATCAGAATACACACCCGGTATCTCCCAATCCATGAAGAAAAATGACCTAAAGGGAAAAAAAAATAAAACGATAGCGGTATAAAATCTGTAAACAACGAATGCACCAAACCCACGTCCTACAGACGCCCACACGGGACCTCAACCCCACGGGACCTCACCCACACGGAGCCCGGAGCACGACAAGACTTTCTCAAAAGAAAACTCCGCCGGGTTCCCGTCTCTCCCC